>ML379209.1:20860-36674 GCA_005239525.1 Nicotiana knightiana | reverse complement strand
ATGACACATGGGAGAATAAGAATAAACACATCTCTAGCATTTCTACGAATAAAGTAATTTATGAAAATTGTGCATTTGAGAAGAGAGGAGAATCTGTTTTTGAGAAGAAAAGCATTCAGCTGTATTGCTTTAAACTACTAACAACTATTGCAATCCCATTCTATATATATACTACACTTCTTAGCTAGTTAACTTAACACTTAAGTTATTAATTTTGCTTAACTAACTAACTAACCGAGTGTTGCTAAGGTGCACCACTGTCAACCTACACCTTCATCACCCACTAAGCTATGATGCACACAATTGTCACTTGCTGTTATAGTGTCTATTTCAACATAGATTACAAGACACAATGTAGCAGGATAGGCTCCTCCATTTGTAATGAGCTGCATTTGCTGGAGGTTGTTAGGAATACAGTTGCTACTAAACTTATGGCTACTGCTGGTGGTCTCTGGTCCCTATAAAAAATTCGTGTTTCTGATGTCTAGCATCTTGGTGCCAAAACGACGAAGATTAGTTCTGACCAGTTTTGGGGTGTATGAGCTTATTATATTGAACAAAGTGAAATAATTCAGACTACTCCTCCACCTCCTGCCTTGCCTTAGGTTGTGAGCTTATGCAATGCTGGCAGTCAAATCAATATTAACTACTCGCGCTGACTCCACCAGGAGACATCCCACCGAAGAATATGGAACATCTCTTAGGGAAGAGCTCCGTAAAAAGATAGAGATGTCATAATTTTGCAGGCAAAGAAAATAATTTGTCTCGACTGATTAGGGCAAGGCATCAGTTTCTAGCAAAGTTTGCACAATGAATTTGAAGATAACTATAACATAAACTTTTTGCAATAATAGGTACTTATAAGATTTTCTTTCCTTTACTGGTACTAGCATTATATTTTATGACTCTGCTATATTTACTAATGATGAGCTTCAAGAATAAATTAGCAAATTTTGATTCTATATGTCAGCATGAATTACAGTCATATCTTTTTTTTTAATTATGAAGAAATACCAAAGACTAGTGGTGTAAGGTTTGAAAGTATGTGGATAATGTGCCACCCCTCAATGAAATGGTCTATTAATTTCTCTGCCTTCTCCATTGTTAGCATCATATTCGGACTCCAATAAGACGCAACCTTTACCAATGTTTTGAAGTACTTCATTGTCATATTTCCCTTTTACGAGGCCCCTTTAAAACCATTAATTAGAAGAGATTTTTGACCATTTTACCCTTATTTATATCTTAAGATATAATCTATCTACATTGAATATTTATTCTATTTATGTGTCATCTCTATTACTAAGGGTACAATGAGAAAAAAATAATTAATTTTATATTTATAAAATGAAAAATAATTTGAGACAACTATTTTTAGAAACAACAACAGATAACAGAGAGAGTAAAATGAACATCTCGATTCTTTAACCAAAAAAATTGTAAGGGATTGACTCTTTTAAAAGTTGGAACTTTACACAGACCACATAGTCAAGCTGCTACATCGGCAGCCCCTTAAAGTTGTCTTCACTTTTCACTTTGACACTTAATCTTAAGTCCGTTCCATTCGAACACCCCAACCACACCTCGAATATGTCATTTAAACATAATTCAGTGATGTGGTAGCGTGTGTTTCCCACCTCTTTAGAGAGCGTGTGATGCTATTTTTATGGGTCCCAAAGAATAAATAAATGTCAATAGAGAAAAAAAAAACTTTCTTTCTCTCACCTCTCGATCTTCTCATTCTACCGTATCCTGTCAATTAACACCATGTGAGCTTTACTAAGCTTCATTGTAAACACCCAAAACAACTATGTCCAACAATCCCTTTAAGTCTTTAAACGAGCAACCCCAACAACTACGTCCATCAACCCCTTTAACATTTCCGGCGAAACTTTATTTTTTCCGGCAAAGTTTCATTTTTCTCATAATTAGCGAAACTAAACTTTGTGACTTGAATCTGAAGAAAAATCAAATTTACATCTCAAAAAAGGGCGAGGCTTTGTTTTTCCCAGTGAATTTTTGTGAATCTAAAGACGGAGAATCAGAAGGGATTTTAAGCCCCAAAAACAATTGACATAAAATTCTCCCTTCCCCAGATTTGAAAATTCTTCCTAAGGTCAGTGATGGATTCAATCAAGAAACTAGTACGATATGTGCTGGTTTTATCAAACCCAGATGAGGAATTTCCGTAACCTCTCGGGTCAAAATAGTAAACAGGCAAAACAAACATGGACTCATATTGTGGGAAGCATTGAGGGACTCGTTGTCGTGGACACGAAAATCATTACGGAACCAAACAATGGATGCTCGTCGAAGGCCTGCTGCGTTAGAAGGCTCAGAAGGGCAAATTGGATTTAGAGTGAGAGAATCCTGAAGTGGGTTAGTAGAGAAAGTGGACTTGAAGTTGGATTTTGTGGGAGGAGGGAGAGGAGCTAAAGCTGAAAGAGAGAGATTAGAAAGAGATGAAATTTTTTTTCATCTCTTTTTTTATTTAATTAATTCAAGTTAAATCCATGTGTCTCTTTTTTATTCGTCACTATGGCGAGTAAATTACACGCCATGTTAAGATTAATTATTCATCTTAGCTTAGCTTAAGTTATTGGAGCAAATTTTTTAGTGTTAGTTAGCAGTTAGTGGAGTAGTCACTAGTTAGTTAAGTGATAGTTGTAGTAGTTAGTGGTTAGTTAAAATGCCAGCCGTAAAAGCTTAGTTAGCTGATTTTCATCTTCTTCATTTTTCCTTATGGTTCTCGCTTGTATATAGTGGACACTCCACTCACTTTTCTTTTTTAATGAAATTGAAATTCTAGAAAGTTCTTCTATCTCCTTCTTCATCATTTTCTCTATTGTAACCTCCCATGGCGTAGAGGTTCAGATCTCCTCATCATTGAAGCTCAACTGAGCTTTGAGTTACTGTTTCATTGAAAAATCTTATATGGTATTAGAGCTAGGAGCACAAATTTGGATTCATTTTGCTGGATCTGTTAGTTCTAATTCTGTCAATATCGATTTCAAATAAATCGTACACATGCAAGCTCAATTCTCCATCGATTTCAAGCTACAATTGTGAAAAGGTTATGTTTTGCTTATGAATCTGTAATCGCTTGGAAATTGTTGTTAGATTTGTAATCACTATTCTCTAGTCCTCAATTATTTAGAAACTTTGTACTGTACTAGATGAATATTGTCAAAGACGATGATCAATCTACACCACCTATGGCTGAATCTCCCAATCAGTCAAGTGTCGATATCAGTAGTCCCTTGTATATGCATCCATATGATAATCCTGGAGCAGCTTTTGTCCCTATTCCATTTGATGGCTTTGGATATCGATCATGGAGAAGAGGTGTAACGCGAGCACTATCTGTGAAAAATAAGCTGGGATTCATTAATAAGGAATGCAAGAGATTAGATCCAGGTTCATCAAAATTTTGATTATGGGAAAGATGCGATGACATGGTCACTTCATGGATTCTGAATTCCTTAGCTAAGGAAATTGCAGATAGTGTTGAGTAAGTAGCAGATGCATTTGAATTGTGGAGAGAACTTGAAGATCGATATGATCAAACAAATGGAACAAAACTGTACCAGATTCAAAAGGAAATCAATGATCTATCCCAAGGAGCCCTTGAAATCACTGGTTACTACACTAAAATGAAGAAGCTATAGGAGGAACTCAACACTTTGATTGCCTTATATCATTGCACTTGCAATTGCACATGTGGAGATAAGGAGAGTATGCACAAAACTGAGCAGGATAGGAGGTTGATACAATTTCTTATGGGATTGAATGAGACATACATTGTGGTTCGAGGCAGTATACTGATGATGAATCCTCATCCTACAATTTCCCAAGCCTTTTCTTTACTGATTCAAGAGGAAATGCAGAGAAAATCAAGCCAAGTGGTCATTTGGCTCTAAAGTCATCAACCTTGAATGCTATCACAAACATACTTGGGTCATTCAAGACAAATTACTCCTCCAGTAACAATTACAACAACAGGATCAGACTTTTTGCGATTATTGTAAGAGACCAGGGCACACCAAAGAGAAATGCTACAAGCATCATGGATACCCCCAAAGTTTCAGTCAGAATCAGAACCCAAACATAAATCAAAATCAAACCTCCAATTTCGATCAAAATCCTAGGCAAAATTTGAACTACAACTACAATTCCAACAACAACCAGAATAATAGGTTCAATAGAGGAAATAGAGCAGTGGCTAATGCACATGTAGCAACCACCGACACACAACCTGCTGAGGCTGAGAAATATGCTGCTCATGATAATGCTCAAAATGTGAGTCTCACCCAAGAGGAATACAACCAACTGTTGAATCTACTGCAACAGTTTCAATCAGGATGAGGAAGAGACTGTACAACCAGTACTAATATTGCATCAGGATCAACAAATTTTGCAGGTATGATAGCTTGTGCTTCTTTCATTGACTTTGGTAAACTGTCATGTGAATGTTTCAAGAACAAAGCTGACTCATGGATTATAGATTCAGGGGCATCAAACAACCTGACTTTTAACAAATCCTTACTAACCGACATAATAGCCTTACCCTATCCTTTATTAATTGTACTTCCAAATGGCTACAAGGTAAATGTGATAGAAATTAGTAGTGTGATGCTCACTCCTAAGATCACTCTAGATAAAGTGATGTTTGTTCCCTCCTTTGAATACAACTTGATCTCTGTTCATTCTTTGGCATCTCATCTCAATTATCTTGTTGCTTTTGTTAAACATTGCTGTATACTGTAGGCCCTTTCAATGAAGAGGAATCTGGTGATTAGTAGAGTGAGAGATGGGTTGTACATCCTGTGCCCAAGTTGTCTGAAGAGGAACATTACAAGCCCTGCAGTAAAGACTACTCATGCCTTGTCCACTACTTCCACTTGTTGCACTTGTAACACACATTGTCCCTCTCATTCTATTGTAAATACGCCATTGCATACTAATGTGTGTGTTTCTTCTCCAGTTGTAAATAGCCAATGTGCAACTATTGAGAAACAATTTTCCTTTATAAGTCCTTCTTCTGAGGTTCCTAGTATATTTTCTCATTTTTGTGTTGAAGGCAATGTAAATGTGTTGTGGCATAATAGACTTGGACATGTCCCCTTTGTCAAAATGAAAAACATAACCTCTATACCTGGCAACTTCTCTCCCAAACAACCCTTCAACTGCACCATTTGTCCAATGGCTAGACAAGAAAGACTACCATTCCCTCAGAAAACCAGTTTAACCAATAGAATCTTTGAACTTCTACATGTTGATCTGTGGGGTTCATATCATGTCCCTACACATGATAGATATAAATACTTCATAACTAGGTTGGATGATTTTAGTAGATCTACTTGGACTCACCTTTTATCCAGCAAGAGTAATGCTCTTCAAATACTCAAAGAGTTCATGAATCTAGTAGAAAACCAGTATGGTTTAACTATCAAATCCATAAGGTCAGACAATGGATTAGAGTTCACTAAAAAAGAAGCAAGTGTGTTGTTTCAATCTAAGGGGATCATCCATCAAAGAACCTGTCCCAACACACCACTACAGAATGGTGTGGTGGAGAGAAAACATAAATATCTCCTTGAGACATATCACTTCTCTTCCAATCCAAACTACCTCTAAGATACTGGGGTGAATGTGTTCTCCGTGCCACCTACATTATAAACAGATTACCCTCTAGTTCTATTAACAATCAAACCCCATATGAATTACTGTACAAAAGAAAGCCAAAATATTCTCACCTAAAGAGTTTTAGTTACTTATGTTACCCTACTGTAACAATACCACATAGGAACAAGTTTGAACCCAGAACAACACCACATGTGTTTGTTGGTTATCCTTTCAACACAAAGAGATACAAGGTTCTAAGTCTAGCCACCAGGAAAATTTATATCTCCAAAGATGTGGTGTTTAATGAGTCCATTTTTCCTTTTGAAGTCAATATGAACAAATCTCCTCAATCATCTGTCCCTCATCCAATTCCTTTCATTGAGTCCCTAAGTGAACAACCTTCTAATAATACAAATATCACACAAGTACCTGAGAACTTGAATGATCAAAGGAGTGCAGATAACACATCTAATCCTATGTCACATGTACATGTAGCTTCCCCATCACCTTCTGCAGTGCCCATTTCTTCACTACCTGATTCACCACAACAATACTACACTGAACAGACTCATGAAAAACCTGTCCAACTAACAAGGCAATCACACAGAACTCATAAACTACCTATCTATCTGCAAGATTATGTCCATTCCCTTCCTCACCTCAAGAAAAACTCTACTTCCCTAAGTGCTTTATTTTCTGTGAATCACCATATTTTCTCTGATCTACTAACTACCAATAGTCAGACTCTTGTGAGAAACGTTAGTCATGACAGGGAACAATCATCATATAAGGAGGCAGTCATTAATCCTGCATGGCAAGCTGCAATGACACATGAATTTGATGCACATATTCCAATCATACTTGGGACCTAGTAATGATGCCACCTGGGAAGCAGGCAATAAGTTGTAAATGGGTATACAAGCTGAAGTACAAAGCAAAAGGCAGTATTGAGAGGTTTAAAATCAGGCTGGTTGTTAAAGGCTACACTTAGCAGGCATGAATTAATTATATAGAAACTTTCTCACCAGTGGTAAAGATGACAAAAGTGAGGACCTTGATAACTACAACAATCAAGAAAGGCTAGTCGATATCTCAATTGGATGTGAACAATGTTTTCCTCCATGGAGACCTCATTGAGGAGGTATACATGCAAGTACCACCTGGACAAGTTGCAGACAAACCATGATTGGTTTGTAAACTAAATAAGTCTCTTTATGGTTTAAAACAATCTAGTCGACAATGGTATGCAAAATTGACTGAAGCATCGTGTTCAAAAGGCTATATACATTTCATGTATGACTACTCACTTTTCTACAAGAATCCTCAGTATATGTTGCAGCGTATGTGGATGATGTACTACTCACTGGAACTGACCAACAGGAAATTGCACAACTCAAAGCGTTCCTACATGAACAATTCAAAATCAAGGACCTGAGGCATCTCCACTACTTCCTGGGATTGGAGATTATGTATAAAGATGATGAATCATCATATCTCAATGCTAGACTTGTTAAAGGAGTACAATTGTCTGGATCACAAACCTTGCTCTTCACCTTTGGATCCCACCATAAAGCTGAAGGCTAGAGAAGGCACAATACGGCAGGACCTTACCTATTACAGAAAGCTAGTAGGTAAACTGAACTTTCTAACTAACACCAGATTGGACATTGCATATAGTGTTCAACACTTAAGTCAGTTCATGCAGGAGCCCAGAGAACCTCATCTGAAAGCAGCATTTCACCTGCTCAGATATATGATGAATGACCCTACCTTAGGAATTTTCATGTCAAAGGATGGAGATCACACAGTTAAAGCTTATTGTGACTCTGATTGGGCAGCTTGCCCAGATTCTAGGAGGTCCATTACAGGCTATTTAGTACAACTGGGTAATAATCCTATCAGTTGGAAATCTAAGAAATAAGAGACTATATCTCTATCCTCTGCAGAAAAATAATATAGAACTTTGAGGAAAGTAATGGGAGAACTAGTATGGTTGAGCAGACTGTTTGAGGAACTGACTGTCCCATTTTCCTTACCTATCTCAGTCTTCTGTGATAGTCAGTCAGCACTGCACATTGCAAAGAATCCAATATTTCACGAAAGGACCAAACATATTGAAGTGGTTTGTCACTTTGTACGTGATCAATTACAAACAAGCTTAATTTCTCTCCACCACATCATAACAAACAATCAACTCGCAAATGTTCTGACTAAAGTCTTGATTGGGATCAATCACAATGCTACATTAGGAAAGTTGGTTGTGTTCACCACAACTCCAACTTGGGGGGAGGGGGATGGGGTGTTAAGATTAATTATTCATCTTAGATTAGCATAGTTAGTTATTGGAGCAGATTTGTTAGTGTTAGTTAGCAGTTAGTGGAGTAGTCATCACTAGTTAGTTAAGTGACAGCTGTAGTAGTTAGTGGTTAGTTAAAATGCCAACTGTAGAAGCTTAGTTAGCTGATTTTCATCTTCTTCATTTTTCCTTATGGTTCTCGCTTGTATATAGTGGACACTCCACTCACTTTTCTTTTTCAATGAAATTAAAATTCGAGAAAGTTCTTCTGTCTCCTTCTTCATCATTTTCTCCACCAACCGCCCATGGCGTAGAGGTTCAGATCTCGTCATCATTGAAGCTCAACTGAGCTTTGAGTTACTGTTTCATTTAAAAATCTGATAATGCATTGTTTATGTTTGGCTGCTTATGAATTTTGTGTTTAAATGACACATTCGAGGTGTGGTTGGGGTGTTCAAATAGAACGGACTTAAAATGGAGTGTCAAAGTGAAAAATGAGGATAACTATAAGGGGTTGCCGATGTATTCTGCTTTTATAATACTTTTGCATATGGACAAACAACAGAAACACACTTGAAAGTAGTTAAAACCGAGATCACCTTTGTGAAGGAAAACAACGAGGATTGTTAGTTGGATACTTAGGTTTTATTAAAAAGACTCAATGCCTTTTCAATGCTCTCGCACTAGAGGTTTCTGGATCCAAATGGTAACTGAAACTTCTGGCAAGATTGTGATGTCTTTTCCCCCTCAAACTGAGATTTAGACTATAAAAGTACCATGTATTTGCAGATTCTTTGACGTTGGATGGATCACGAGAAAAGAATTGATTCAATGAATGAATAGTATATGCCTGAATCAGCTGTAACTCTATACAACAGAAACATGTCGAATGTATCACATATACAACAGAACAATGCCTCCAAAAAAACTACGTGGTATACTGGCGCCGTACTGTGTTTCATTTGCTATTACATTTCACATGGGTAATTACTAAGCTTCCTTGGAAGGTATGCTTGTATCTCTAGATGGAAACTCTCCAAATGTTATTCACTTCTGTAATGAACTGTCAAAAGCTCTAAACTAATTACTTAGTAAGTTACATGAAGTAAGGCAATTTTACTGTTGTAGCATTCTTGTCTATTGAGCAACTATAATCTTCTACAGAGCTCGACATGTATGCACGCCTAAACATAAGTTTCTCTTCACAACTTCTGTACTGAATAGAGTGTATAAGTAATGTTGGGATTAGTTACGTTTGGATTAGTTCTTGTCGACTCTTTGGTTTGGTGTACTAAAAATAACATGTATTGCATAATTTAAAAAAAAAAAAAAGTATTTGTTTACAGTAATATCCTCCCGACGCTTCGGAAAAGGTTTTGAAAGGGTAGTTATGTCTTTATATATGTTATTCATGTATTAAAAATCATGATATTGCTAATCTCGTGGTTTTGCATAAGAATAGTACTGAATAGTACATGTATTAGTTATACATCATAGTGAAGACTTTTAGATTAAGTTATTTTACTAAAATATCCTTCAAAAGCCGAGTGACCATTTTATGCTTGAGCCATTCCATCAGTTTTGTAAATATAATTAATTTGATTAATTATGTTGCATTGATTTTTGGTTTCTTTATCTTACACGGTTATAATTTTTTTGCATTGCAGCCTCTAGACCCATAGTAATTGTAGTCTGTTAGTTTTCTAAGTTTAAATTTCTTAATTATTCAGCCTTCAGTGCATTAGTCTATTCTATAGCTCAATATAGACCAAATTCAAGTGGTGGCATTTCAATAGTGAGTCTTTTTTAATGTAGTAAGTGATGCATTAAAAAGTAGTTTTAAAGACGTGTAGCCCTTTCTTTATGAGAAACGTAAAGGAATACCTTAGCAAATACGAGTAGAATCTCAATGAGCTCTCTTCATAAACGAAATTAGACCACAAATGATACTTTTTCGTGGTTAACACAAAGCACAGATACAAAACTTTCCAACCAATGGAATGTTTGATTTGGTGCGTAGAAAGAATTGTTGGTTTCCATGAACAGTAATATGGGCGAGCTGTTACGCTCTTTTCCTCTATCCAAGCTTGAATAATCAAGTATAGATTTTTTCCCATATGTTTCTGCTTTCTTCTGTTATTTTTGTTTTGTGTTATGTTTTTAAGTATTTTTTTGTTACTTCAATTGATTCTGTTGTTTTTGTTAATATCTATATCTCTTTGCTTTTCTTTTCAAGTTCGAGCAATGGATGAGGTAGTTTGTCGCTCCTTTTTATTATTGTTCCTATTTGGACAATAAGGTATTGTTGCTCTTCTCACTTTAGCTTTGAAAAGATTTCGGATATATCTTTTGGCTTACTGTTCTGTTTGATAGATATAGAATATTTGCGACATAAAAGTTTTTTATTAAAAAAATGTATATTAGCTAAGAAATTGAATTTTTAAGTCATTTCGATCTAGATATTATGTTGGTAAAATATCATATTGATAGAGGGAGGTGAGGCTAGAGGAGATGATTTTAAGCAATAAGGAACGAAAATAATGTTTCATGTTGATAGGAGGCTAGGAGCAAGTGCTAAAAAGTAACGTAGAGTAGACGATGACAACAAGAGTAAGTTGTTTCGCATAGATAAATAGTTTCCTCAAGGAAAAATTTTCCAAAAATTAGCAATCAAACAAATCTCCAACTGGAGTCTTGTTGAATTCAAATAATTTAGTTTAGCCGAGCAGCTAGTTCGATGGTCAGGGGGCAAAAGATGACTTGGAATGTCATCTGGACATCAGTATTGACAGATCCAATTAAGATGACATGCACAATTCTTTAGTTTCTCAAGATTACTTTATTAATTGAATTAGCCAAACATAGTACGTTAACATTAGTCATTTTCAGGCATTTACTCTTATTTGAAAGAAAATTTTAGTTTATAACACATTTTTTTGTAATATATATATTAATCCTTTTTGAGTTTTATACGCATTTATACCGGGTAAACGCGCAACACGCGTGTTCAAAGACTAATAGGTTCAAAAACACTACCAAACCTTAATAATATTAAAGCTAATACATGTATTATTTTCCCTAATACATCCTAGCAAACCGCCACCGTACGTGTAGAGTGGGCTAGAGGAATCTTCATTATACGTTCGTAGCAGCAAGGTATTACTTAAGTATTTCTGCCATAAATCAGATTTAGTGAACTGAATTTGCCAAATTCTCACTCATCTATTGTGATCATGCTGGTTGAAATATAGATTAAGAGGTCGGGGAGGCAGTTGACTATCAAAGACTTGGAGCACTTGTGAAAATATATTAACAGAATCTATTACACAGTTCTTCGTCTAAAACTATAATAATGGCACGGTTCACAGACACATATCAAGAAAACCCTTTAAATTTTTTGGTCTTAAACAATACTCCTTCTCTTTCAAAAAGATTGGCATAGTTCGGAGTACGATGGTCAAAGTACTTAACTTTGAATGCGAATTTAGACATAGATTCTTCAAATTTTTTAAGATAAAATTATATTTTTCAGAAATTACATAAAAAGTATTATAAGTCATAATAATTCATAATTCAAAATATTTAAGAAAAACATGATCAAAGAACAACCACACAGACTTCTCAAATATTAATAGTGTCAATCTTTTAAAAACATAGGGAGTATGTCATGTCATTCTTATAGCCTGTTTAGTTGTGCTTTTTTTGGGGCTAAAAGTGTTTTTTTGGCCAAAAGTATTTTTTTCCCAAAGTTAAGGTGTTCAGCCAAAGCTTCGCCAAAGGATATTGTTGATGCGGATGATCATGAGGAGAATGTTACGTTGAAGATTGCCTAGACGATCAGGGGGATGAAGTCCAAGTCCATTTACTTGAAGAATATATTGATTCCGTTCTGCAATCAGAAGACGTTCAAGGAAAGAATGGAATAATGTCTGTCGAATGATATAGCAAAGGATGATCAAGAGAATATGGAATACCAAGCAGGCCCATCAACATGCTACTGTGTGGGCTTCCGCGGAAGATGTCAATTAGGAAACTATCGACTTCTGTTAGTCATAGAATATATTTGCTAGATAATCTATATTATAACCAAGGCCGAGCACTCTTCTCGAATTTTTGGATGCACTCTCGCTTTAAGTAGCTGAAACATGGGTGCGTAACGCGTGGGAATCTGCCGAACAGTTCGGGCCAAATCATGAAGAAAGCTAAAAAGCACTGTTTGATAAGCCTGCGTAGTATTAGGTAGTTGGTCAAGTAAAGGTTGACCAAGCCAATGATGCATAGCTGGTCTTTTCGGATGATCAACCTTAATGGGACTGAGACACGGCCCGGACTCCCACGGGAGCAGCAGTGGAGAATCTTGGACAATGGGCGAAAGTGCCATCAGTTTGGAGCGTGAGGCCAACAGAGCTTGCTGCAGATGATATAAGAAAAGGCTCAGCAGAGGGGATTTGGCAACTGTTATGAATGTGGAGGACGGCTTGGAAAGAACGCCCTTCCTTATTGTAGGAATAACTTCCCGACTCTACAGGCACGTGTAGTGAAGTGATTCCCGAATGGGGATCACGTTCCGGAAAAAGCAGCCTACTTGTGGGGCACTGTGTACTTACAGCCTCTACAATAAGCAAGTGAATGTGGCCGGTGCGTGACGAACGGTTCATCAAGAAATTTTTCACTGTCAAATAAACAGAATGGCAAGCTTCATTACCATTCGAAAAATCCCACCGGTTCGTGGTCTCTGCCTTCCTAACACGCGACACACCAACTTGAAGTCTGATTTTAAAATCTCTCTATACCTTCACGGAATCAAATGAAGGTCGAAGGACCATTCGATTCATTAAGGGGCATAGCGGCGCCCTCGCCGAGTGCCATTTCCGTATAGCAGACGGGCGGGTCGTGCCCATGGGAACAGTAGCGATCGGCCGGGGCTGAAGCACTCTTGGGAATCCTACAAGATCCGTTCGTTCTTTTTTCTCTGATAGATAGTCAGAACTTCTTCTGGGTTCAAATCCTACTGAGAGGTTCACTAGAGATCAGAAATTGTTGAGTGACAACCAATTCTAAGTAGATCCTCCCTCCCCCTCGCTCCCTTCATTTCACTCGTTTTCTTTTTCCTTCTGCCTGCAAAATAAGTTATGAGATTGATTTTGTGTGCGTTAGCAATCATCAAACCCGTGACATAGATAAGCCGAGAAACCCGGGCAACCATTCCCCTATGTGCCAATCGTGTGTTGCATTTTGTGATCTTCCGCTTCAGTCTGCATTTTTCGGATAGTAGGGACCCGATGTTGATTTTTGATTTAAATGTCAGCGTAAGGTTTGGGGCAGAGTCTTGCCATTCGAATGAAAGGAATATCATCCTAATGACATTTGATGGCATCCGCGCTCACTTGAATTTCACTTTCACTCTTGGATAGCTATAGCTTCGGGGCTTTTCTGGCTTGAACGGGAAAAATAAAGAAAGCTTTTTTAGTTTCCTTGCAGCCAATTACAGGCGAGTCAGAAGCCCGAAAAAAAATCAGGTCTCTTATTTCCTATTTTTTTTTCTTAATCAACCATAGGTGATGACAGTTCTGGCAAATTTCAAGGAAGCATGACTCGTTTCTTAGGCTTTATGTAAAAACTCTCTTCTTTATCATACGATACAAGGCATCCAAATCTGCATCCCCATCCCCTTCTGAACCCGAGTTGAGGAGGTAATTGGTCGATTAGGTGTGCTTCTAAGAGACGGGCTTCTCGCTTTTCATGAATGTGTCTCCCTCTCTGCTTATGTGAGTTTTACCCTCCTTTTACTCTGCTTGCTTCTGACTCCCTACGAGCCCTTACCTTTTTTTTAGCCCTTTTTCGTTTGTGCATTTTTCTCCCATGCTTTCCGTTGGTCAACAACCAATCAAAGTGCTCTATACTTCTTCACTACTCGTACAGACTTGACGGAGTTAAGCTGTATTTCCTGCTGAAGACCATAACGTAAGTAACTCAGTGCTCCATACGGGGGAAATGAAAGCAGTTCCACACGGCCAAGGAATCATCGATTTTTAATCTCATTATGATTTGGTCATTCGGAAGAGCAATTAATTCGATCAGGATAGTGGAATGAAAGGCAGTAAAAGAATTAATACTCCTTTCTTTTCCAATCGCCCCGCGAAGACAAACGTTCGGAGCACGAAGACCCTTAACAAAATATCGTTCGTTTTTTTGACCTTTAAAACATAGGGTTCCTATTGGACAATATAATAATTTAAGTATTTTATTTATATTAAATATATTCATTTAATTAATTTAGTTTTTCCCATGTTATTAACAATCTTGGAATGTTTGCGAGATTATTTGCTAAATTTTTCTTGAATTATTTGTTATTAAACTTTGCCTTAATTATTTGGTTACATTTTCTTCACGTTTCTTACCCAAGGAAACTTAATTTAAAAAATTCCTAAACTTTCACTCTCATTAAATCTATAGACTTGGTTAGATTCCCCTTACTGTTTAGAATATTAAATGAGTTATTATGTTTGCCTTAATTATTAAGGTTATCTTCACGACTGTTACACAAGGAAGTTCGAACTTGGGACTTGGTTAGATACCCTTTACTCTTTGGAGTATTAAATGATTTATTATGTTTGCCTTAATTATTTGTTACACAAGAAAAGTTCAGACTTGGTTAAATTCCTTCACGTTATGACTTTTATTTTGGTAGAAGTCTTTATTATTTGGTAAATTTTTCTTGTCTTTTTGACCTACACACAAATTTACTTTATATAATTCCTTTCATGTGTCAAATTGTGTGCTATAATACTTTTATAAAAGAAGCTATAATATTACAATTTAATCGTCAAACTTCGCCATATTCCAACGTCGCGATTTCAAGTTTTGTTTCTTTTACTAATATTAACATCTTTTGCTGCTTCATATTTTGCAAGCACATTTGCATGCACCAGTTTTTGCTAATTTTACATCTCACGTAATTTAAAGATTTAATACAGGTTATTGAACAATTGAAATTCATCACAGAAAATCGGTTAGACATTTGATCTAAGACTTATTACTTAAATATTAGTATTATTTTTTCTTTATTGTATAATTAATAATACTTATTGCTATGCTAGCTCAAATTGCTTGTTTTTTAAAAAAATTAAAAATTAGACTATCTCATTTAATTATGTATAATATTAATACTACATGATTTACAATTGTGTATTTGTAATTGCCATGCTTGAATCACTCAATTTTCAACAATTACATCCGTTCAGGTAAACAAATTTTCTTATATCATAAAAATAATCAATTGTTGAATTAGTCACTTTGATAACTTCTAAAGCTCTTATGCATGCTTTATATTAGGTACACCTGCAATAGCCAATTGTCACGACCCATTTCTCCTTCCGTAAGACGTCGTGACGACACCTAATCGCTACGACTAGGTAAGCCTGATAAAACTCGAAATAACGGAAATAAAGCAATAATTGCAACTAACTTCAATAGATATAATGTACTGATAAGGATGCCGCTCAGCATGTACAAGTAAAACCAACACTCAAATATGAACAGTATTCCCAAAATTCGGAATCACGAGTCACAAGCTCTAAAAAATTCTGTCTAACTGTCTCCTATACATAGTGTCTAAATAGATAAAGGAGGGAAAATAGTATAAGGGATATAGGGGACGCGTGCATATGTAAGTTGAAGTCTCCGGTAAGCTGTTGCGGCTGTACTAATGATGAGGCGGATATATTTATCTGGATCTGCACACGAAAAAAATATGTGCAGGAAGGGCATGAGTACACCACAATACTACCCAGTAAGTGTCAATCCTAACCTCGGTCGAATAGTGACGAGGTCAGGTCAGAGCCCTACCGGAACATATATATATATATATATATATATATATATATATATATA
>ML379209.1:5906-20598 GCA_005239525.1 Nicotiana knightiana | reverse complement strand
TTATATATATATATATATATATATATATAATAAAGCAAAGCAAAAAGGGAATATCGCAGTAATAAATACTGAAATGTAACAAGGAAAAGAATCGTAGGGAAACAATAGCTCAGAACACAACAATTCAACAAGGGATCTCCCGAGATACCGTCTCATAGTCCCAAACGTATATGTGCAGGGAGATCTCCAAGAATACCGTTCCGTAGTCCCAAAGTAAATATGCAAGATAAGGAGGATCTCCCGAAATACCGTTCCATAGTCCCAAAGTAAATATGCAGCCAAACAACAAGATTCAATAATCATGGCACGGAGTCCTACAATTTATCCTAAGTACAAGTTAAGTAAGGCAAGTAAAACCACCAAACATGTTGCACGTAGTTCAAGTAAACAATTAAGGCAAGTAGGCATGCTTTCTTAGTCTAACAGAATGCTACACAAGCTAATAAGTCCAAATAAGAGGAAAGACGGGTTACTTTTTAAGGAAACTCGGGTTTTTACAATAAATAGCTCGTGTATGTACTCGTCACCTCACGTACACGGCGCTCATATAATAACAATAGTACCAATCCTAAGGGGAGTTCCCCCACACAAGGTTAGGCAAGCCACTTACCTTGAACCAAGCTTAAATCAACCCGAAACAATGCTCTTTCCACGAATATTTAACTCCGTCCGCTTCTGCGATCAAGAAGTTGCACCAGTGTGTGCGCTTCAAACCTCGCATCTGAGACCCCAGACCACCCTTCCAAATTTCGCTTCTGGGATTGGTCGTCTTCACTTGCGGCCCCGCACCTGCGGTTCCCCTACTGCAGGTGCGAAAACACCAGAACCAGCACACCAGAAATTCTTCTAAGTCCATGTTTTCACCCGTTAAGCACCAGAAAATCACCCGAGGCCCCCATGACCTCAACCAAACATACCAACTAATCTTAAAATACCATACGAACTTAGTTGAGCCTTCAAACAACATCAAAAAAACAAATTATGCACGGATTCAAGCCTAATATAAGCAACATCGAAACATATCAAATCTCGTCCGAATGACCTCAAATTTTACACACAAGTTAAAGATGACACTACAAACCTACTACCACTTTCGAAATTCCATTCCGAGCCTGATATCAAAATTTCCACTACCGATCAAAATTGCCAAAATTCCCACTTTCGCCAATTCAAGCCTAATTCTACTACGGACCTCCAAATCATATTCCGGACGCGCTCCTAAGTCTAAAATCACCTAATGGAGCTAACAGAACCATAACATATCAAATTCGAGGTTGTTTACCCACAAGTCGACATCCTTGATTTTTCCCACTTAAGCTTCCAAATTTTGAGACTAAGTGTCTCAATTCACTTCGGAAACCAAAACGAACCCTCCCGGCAAGACACAATAGCAGGAATAAATATGGGGGAAGCAGTTAATAGGGGATTGGGGATCTAACTCTCAAAAATACCGGTCGAGTCATTACATCCTGCCCCTCTTAAAATAATCATTCATCCTCGAACGAGCATAGCGACAAACCTGAATCTGTGAAAAGATGAGGATAACGGCTGCACATATCCCGCTCGGTCTCCAAATTCGGTTGACCCCCCACTGAACCTTTACTGAAGCAATGCTCTTTGATCTTAGATTTCTGACCTACCTGTCAAAGATAGCCACTGGCTCTTCAACATAAGATAGATCCTTGTCCAACTTGACTGAACTGAAATCCAATACATGAGCCGAATCACCGTGATACTTCCGGAGCATAGAAATGTGGAATACCGGATGAAATCCTGCTAGGCTGGGAGGTAGAGAAATATCATGGGCAACCTCCCTAACACACCGCAATATCTCAAAAGGACCAATGTACCTCGGTGTCACGCCCCGAACATGGGGAGGCGTGGCTGGTACCCGGTGCCGCACTAGCCCGAGCGAACCACTCTGTAACTCATGATCATTCGACCCAAAACTAGAACATACATAGGTTGACTTGGCTGAACTCATTACTTGTGTAACTATCATGGGTCAACATGGACACAACTCATAATGCATAACTATAAGTGGAAAAACGCTGAATTAATGAACCATCTTTCTTAAAACATGAATACATATGGACCGTCAAGGACTCTGACATACTGTACAAAATGAACCTCTATTTACAAAGACTCTTATTTGGCATCAAATGAGATAGGGTACCGGCCTACCTATAAGTCTTTTAGCAAAACTCTGACACGATGACTCATAGACTCGGCTGCACTCCGAATGAGGTGAAGTCTTACCGATCCTTTTCTAAATGTCAATCTCGTCTACTATGAGGGTTCGTCAAACTGATTATCTATACCTGCAGGCATGAATGCAACGTCCCCAAACACTAGTACGAATAATGTACTTAGTATGTAAGGCAATATACTGAAAGTTGAACTGAACTGATAATATAATAACTGAAAGTAATTGGGAGTCAAAGATAATCTGAAGATATGCTTACCTGTTGATACTGGCTCAACTCTCTCAATATAGTAAGTAAAATAGTTGTCCGGCCCTATAAAGGTTCGGTATATATATATATATATATATATATATATATATATAAATAACTGCTCTGTCGTAGTAGGCTCACTCATAGGCGCTCGGCCATACTAGGATTTGTATCTCGACCAACTGGGCTCGCTCATCGGCGCTCGACCGCAGTAGGCTCGGTATATAACTTACCATCTGATCAAAGGTTTCCCAATAGGGGCCTGCCCATCGATTATAGCTCGATGGTAATGAAAATACTGTAATATTGTATATATAGACTCCCTGCTCTCTTAACTGGAAGAAGGAAATACTCAATTGAATATTGTACTTACAAGACTAGGAAAAATATACGTAAATTCCGGAAGATGAATTTTTCTTTATGCTTCGTTATCAAACTCGTGTAATTATGAGATCATGCCAAAATGAAAGAAGGGCTTAGCCTTAACACACCTGGAATAAATATCCATCCATAAGATTACACCAACTACAAAAATCTTTCTTGTTGTAACCTAGATGTGGAGACACAGATAGCTCCCTATTCATTTCACCATTAAGAGTAAGCAACAATGATTAAAAACATATATGCGTAACTCCAATTGTCCACCATACTGTACAATATACAACTTCCCTCTCCTCCACTCCAAATGAAAATGCTAAAACAAAGCTTTACCTCATTATAGAATCACCAAGAATTAATTTCATGCTCAAGTTTGAGTAGTAATGTGCAGTATTATATCATCTATTCAAGCCCCATGAAACAGGAATCATACGGGATTAATATCTTGGTCTATTCATACATATAACTTAACATAAGATTTGGTTACTTAGCCAAACTTCTTCTCTAAAGGCCACCTTATCAAATGCATTAAGAGTCACCAATTTAGAATTAGGGGGGGCTTCCACGTGGCGGTGGGGTGGGGTGGGGTGGGGTGGGAAAGTTTAATCTTTATCCATTTATAAGGTAATTAGGTAACGTCCCGTTACCCGTTAATTAACCAATTACCCACATAATTAAGAATTGTTTTAAATTACTTAAAATTCTACTTATTTTTACACTTTATACATCCTAATGCTAAGGTACAGGATGTAACACTTGGTCTCAGCTTTCCCTTCTTTCTGAACCTCATGATGCCCTCCATAGGCGATACCCGAAGCAAGACCCACTCTCCAACCATGAATGCTAGATCGAGAACCTTCCAGTCCGCTTAAGTCTTCTGTCTGGACTGGGCTGTGCGGAGTCTATCCTGAATCACCTTAACCTTATCCAGGGCATCCTGGACCAAGTTTGTGCCCAAAAAATCGGGCCTCGCCCGGATCAAACCAACCCACTGTGGACCGACACTGCCTACCATACAGAGCCTCATATGGTTCCATCTGGATGCTTGACTAGTAACTGTTGTTGTAGGCAACCTCTGCAAGTGGCAAGAACTGGTCCCATGACCCTCCAAACTCCATCACACACGCACGAAGCATATCCTCTAGAATATGAATAGTGCGCTTAGACTATCCGTCCGTCTGAGGGTGAAATGATGTGCTCAACTCCACCCTAGTGCCCAACTCCTATTGAATTGCTCTCCAGAACCGTGACGTAAACTGTGTACCCTGGTTAGAGATAATAGATACCGGTACACCATGAAGACTGACGATCTCACGGATGTAAATCTCAGCCAACATTTCTGAAGAGTATGTAGTCATCTGGAATAAAATGAGCTAACTTGGTCAGCCGATCCATAATCATCGAAATAGCGTCGAACTTCCTCGAAGTCCGCAGGAGCCCAACTACGAAATCCATGGTGATTTGCTCCCACTTCCACTCTGGGATCTCTAACATCTGAAGCAAGCCACCCAATCTCTGATGTTCATACTTGACCTGCTGACAGTTGAGACATCGATCCACAAACCCAAATATATCCTTCTTCATCCTCATCCATCAATAGTGCTGTCTCAAATCCTGATACATCTTCGCAGCACCCAGATGGATGGAATATCGCGAGCTGTGGGCCTCCTCAAGAATCAACTCCCGGAGTCCATCCACATTGGGCACGTATATCTAGCGCTGCATCCTCATCACTCCATCATCACCAATAGTCATATCTCTAGAATCACCTCGTCGAACCCTGTCTTGAAGAACTAGTTGATGGGGGTCATCATATTGACGCTCTCTGATATGGTCATAAAGACAAGACCGAGAGACCACGCAAGCCAATATCGGCTCGGCTCCGAAATATCTAATTTCACGAACTAGCTGGCTAACGCCTGAACATCCAATGCTAAGGGTCTCTCTGCTGCTAGAAGATATGCCAAACTCCCCAAACTCTCCGCCCGGTGACTCAAGGAGTCGGACCACATTGGCCTTCCCCGGGTGCTACAAAATAGTGATGTCATAATCCTTAAGTAGCTCCAACCACCTCCGCTGATGCAAATTAAGGTCCTTTTGCTTGAACATGTGCTGCAAACTCTGGTGATCAGTGTATATCTCACAAAGAACACTGGCGCTAGATCTTCTAGGCATGAACAATAGTTGCTAACTCAAGATCTTGGATAAGATAATTCTTCTTATGCACTTTCAAATGTCTGGACGCGTAGGCTATCACCCTAGTGTCCTGCATCAACACCGCACCAAGACCAATCCGCGAGGCATCACAATAGACAGTGTAAGACCCCGAACCTATAGACAATACCAATATTGGAGTTGTATTCAAAGCTGTCTTGAGCTTATGAAAGCTCTTCTCACACTCCTCTGTCCACCTGAACAGAGCACCCTTTTAGGCCAGCCTGGTCATATGTGCTGTAATAGATGAAAATCCTTCTATAAAGCGAAGGTAATATCTCGCCAAACCAAGGAAACTGCGGATCTCCGTAGCTGATGATGGTCTAGGCCAACTCTGTACTGCCTCCACCTTCTTTGGATCTACCTTGATCTCATCACTCGATACTACGTGACCCAAAAATTCCACTAAGTCAAGCCAAAACTCACACTTAGAAAATTTTGCATACAACCTCTTCTCCCTCAAAGTCTGAAGTACAATCCTCAGGTGCTGCTCATGATCTTCCCAAGTCCAGGAATACACTAGGATGTTGTCAATAAACACAATGACAAAGGAGTCAAGATAAGGCCGGAATACACTGTGCATCAAATGCATAAAGACTGCTGGGGCATTGGTCAGCCCAAAAGACATGACAAGAAACTCATAGTGACCATATCTGGTCCTGAAAGTAGTCTTCGGGATATCCGGCTCCCGAATCTTCAACTGATAATAGCCTGAACACAAGTCAATATTGGAAAACACTCTTGGCACCCTGTAACTGGTCAAATAAATCATCAATGCGAGGCAATGGATACCTATTCTTCACTGTAACCTTGTTCAGCTGGCGATAATCTATACACATGCGCATAGAACCATCCTTTTTCTTCACAGAAAAGACTGGAGCACCCCAAGGTGACACACTGGGCCTAATGAAGCCCTTATCAAGCAACTCATGCAACTGCTCCTTCAACTTCTTCAACTCAGGAGGAGCCATACGGTAAGGAGGAATAGAGATGGGCTGAGTGCCCAACAATAAATCAATACCAAAATCAATATCTCTGTTGGGTGCCATGCTCGGAAGATCAGCTGGAAACACATCAGGGAAGTCCCTCACTACTGGAAGTGACTCAACTGTAGGGTATCAATACTGACATCTCTCACATAGGCCAAATACGCATCACACCCCTTCTCAACCATTCACTGAGCCTTGAGAAAGGAAATAACCATGCGGGGAGTATACTCTAAGGTGCCTCTCCACTCTAATCGCGGTAAGCCTGGCATAACCAGCATCACGGTCTTAACGTGACAATCAAGAATAGCATAATGGGGAGACAACCAGTCCATGCCCAAGATAACATCAAAATCTACCATGCTGAGCAATAATAAATTGGCTTTGGTCTCAAAACCACTAAGAGCAATCAAACACGACCGGTATACACGGTCCACAACAAGAGAATCTCCCACTGAAGTAGATACATAAACAGGGGAACTCAAAGAATCCTGAGATACCCCCAATGTGGAGAAAAATAAGAGGACACATTGGAATACGTAGAGCCTGGGTCAAATAATACTGACGCATCTCTATGACAGACTAGAATAATACCTGTAATGACTGAGTCGGAAGCAACTGCCTCTGAATGAGCTGGAAAGGCATAATACCTGGCCTGGCCTTCCCCTCTAGGGCGACCTCGACCTCCCCGACCTCCACCTCGAGCTGGCTGAGTAGGTGGGGAGGCAACTGGTGCTGGATGGTCGAAAGGCCCGGTAGAGCACGCGGTGGCTGAGAAATCTGTGGAGGTGCACCCCTCGTAAGCCTGGGGAAATCCCTCACCATATGATGAGTATCACCACACTCAAAAAAACCCCTTGGAGGACGTGGCTGCTGACTGGCTTGGGCCAGGTCTGCTGGACTGGCCGCTAATAACACCCCAAGCAGAAGGCACACTGGATACTTGTGGTGCATAATAAGGCTCCTGAGGCCTGGGAGGAGATGGAACACCACTGGTGGCTGGAAGAGCTGAATGAACAGGGCGACTCACAAAACCCCTACCATGGCGAGTTGCTGGGGATCGAGCTCCAGAATAATAACAGTCTCTCGAGACCTCTTGGCCTCTCTCTCTCCTCTCTGTCCCGAGCAAGCAGGCCCTCCAATCTCCTAGAAATACTCACGACCTGCTGATAAGAGATATCCATATCTAAATCTCTGGCCATACTGGTCCTGATACTGGGGTGGAGTCCCTCAATGAAGCGACGAACCCTCTCCCTAACTGTGGCAACCAAGGCCAGTGCATGTCGAGCCAACTCACTGAAACAGACTGCATACTCTGACACAGTCATAGAACCTTGGTGCAGTTGCTCAAACTCCACGCACCAAGAATCCCCAAGGCTCTGAGGGACATACTCATGCAAAAACATATCTGAGAACTGGGTTCAAGTGAGTGAGGCTGCCTCATCCGGACTACTCATCTCATAGGCACGCCACCACTGATAGGCTGCTCCTCTCAGCTAGAAAGCGGTAAAAGAAACCCCACTCACTCCGCTATGCTCATAGTGCGGAGGATACGATGACACTTCTCTAGAAAACCTTGAGCATCCTCTGAAACTAATCCGCTGAAAGTAGGTGGGTGGTACTTCTTGTACCTCTCAAGTCTAAGCTTCTCAACCTCAGAAGCAGCTACCTTGTCATGATGAACCGGAACCACTGGTGGAATAGGAATAAACTCTAGGGCTTGATCAACATGGATCCTCTGCTCAGGAGTACGGGCTGCGGGAGTCTCTACCCCTCCCCAACCTGAGATGTTGCGGGAGCTATCAGGATTAATCCAGCCTGAGCTAAAGTGTTGAACATGCTCATGAAATGGGCTAGAGTCTCCTGGATGGATGGAGCAGCAATAGGAACCTCCGGTGTCTGTCCTCCAGATGGAGCTTCTGGGGGCTCCTCTGTCGCAGCTCGCCCAGGTGCTCTGGCTGCACCGCGTGGTCGTCCTCTACCCTGACCCCAACCTCTGGCGGCTCTGGCAGGGGGTTTGGGTGCCTGATCATCGAATCTTCCGGTACGGGTCCTCACCATCTGTGAGAAAGAATAGAATAGAGAATTTTAGAATTTGATGTCAATAACTTGCACGACAAGGAAATCAAAGAAGTATGATTGTTCTTAACAGTTCCATAGCTTCCTGAAGTTAAGTACAAACGTCTCCGTACTGATCCGCGAGACTCTAATAAACTGGTTTGTGACTCACGACACTTTATGAACCTAGACCTCTGATACCAACTTGTCACAACCCATTTCTACCTCCGTAAGACGTCATGACGACACCTAGTCGCTAAGAATAGGTAAGCCTAATAAAACTAGAAATAAAAAAATAAAGCAATAATTACAACTAACTTCAATAGATATAATGTACTGATAAGGATGTCGCTCGGCATGTACAAGTAAAACCAAAACTCAAATATGAACAGTATCCCCAAAACCCGAAATTACGAGTCACAAGTTCTAAGAAATTCTGTCTAACTGTCTCCTATACATAGTGTCTAAATAGATAAAGGAGGGAAATCAATATAAGGGATAGAGGGGGACTCCGAGGATCTGCGGGCGTGTGCAGATGTACCTTGAAGTCTTCGGTAAGCCGCTGCGAGTATACTAATGATGAGGCGGATAAGATGTATCTGGATCTGCACATGAAAAAAATATGTGCAGGAAGGGCATGAGTACACCACAACGGTACCTAGTAAATGCCAANGATCCTCTTGTCTTGCATATTTACTTTGGGACTATGAAACGGTATTCCGGGAGATCCCCCTGCATATTTACGTTTGGGACTACGAGACGGTATCTCTAGAGATCCCCTGTTGAACTATTGTGTTATGAGTTGTTGTTTCTCTACGATTCCTTTCCTTGTTACATTTCAGTCTTTATTACTATGATATTCCCTATTTTATTTGCTTTATTATATATATATATATATATATATATAATAAAGCAAATAAAATAGGGAATATCATAGTAATAAAGACTGAAATGTAACAAGGAAAGGAATCGTAGAGAAACAACAACTCATAACACAATAGTTCAACAGGGGATCTCTAGAGATACCGTCTCGTAGTCCCAAACGTAAATATGCAGGGGGATCTCCCGGAATACCGTTTCATAGTCCCAAAGTAAATATGCAAGACAAGAGGATCTCTCGGAGTACTGTTTCATAGTCCCAAAGTAAATATGCAGTACATGGGGATCTCCCGAAATACCGTTCCGTAGTCCCAAAATAAATATGCAGCTAAACAACAAGATTCAATAATCATGGCACAGAGTCCTACAATTTATCCTAAGTAAAAGTTAAGGAAGGAAAGTAAAACTACTAAACAAGTTGCACGTAGTTCAAATAAACAATTAAGGCAAGTAGACATGCTTTCTTAGTCTAACAGAATGCTACACAAGCTAATAAGTCCAAATAAGAGGTAAGACGGGTTACTTTTTAAGAAAAAATTAGTTTTTACAACAAATAGCCCGTGTACGTACTCGTCACCTCACGTACACGGCGCTCATATAACAACAATATTACCAACCCTAAGGGGAGTTCCCCCACATTCGAAATTAAATGATGAATTCATGCATAGATTAGTGGGATATAATCATAAAGGAGTTAAGAATCATTACCCAATGACTTCCTCGAAGAATCTCTCAAAATTTTGCCTCCCACCAAGCTCCTAGTTGAATTTTGTGATATGAACTCAAAACCCTCCAAATTTCCCTTTTCTGTCCAGCGATACTCGCTTCTGCGATCCCAGGACCGCATCTGCGGTCCCGCACCTGCGGAATTTCCATTGCAAGTGAAAATTCCACTTAATTCACCTTGTCCACTTCTGCTATCAATAGATCGCACCTGTGTGCGCGCATCTGCGGACCATTGTCCGCTTCAACGGTCCCACACCGCTCTTGCGTTCCCTCACTCGTATCTGCGGGCATTGCAGATGCAGAATTCACCTCGCACCTGCGACCCCAGACCACGCTTCCAAATTCTGCTTCTGCGATTTGTCGTCTGCACATGCGGCCCCGCACCTGCAGTTCCCCCACCGCAGGTGCGAAAACACCAGAACCAGCACACCAGAAATTCTTCTAAGTCCAAGTTTTCACCCGTTAAGCACCCGAAACTCACCCGAGGCCCCCCGGATATCAACCAAACATACCAATCAATCTTAAAACACCGTAAGAACTTAGTCGAGCCTTCAAACCACATCAAACAACATAAAAACATGAATTACGCACGGATTAGCCTAATGAACTTTGACATTTCTAGGTTCTACAAACGACGTTGAAACATATAAAATCTCATCCGAATGACCTCAAATTTTACACAAAAGTCAAAGATGGCACTACGAACCTACTCCCACTTCCGAAATTCCATTCCGAGCCAGATATCAAAAAGCCAAAATTCCCAATTTCGCCAATTTAAGCCTAATTATACTACGGACCTTCAAATCACATTACGGACGCGCTCCTAAGTCCAAAATCACCTAACTGAGCTAACGGAACCATCAAAAATCAAATCCGAGGTCATTTACCCACAAGTCGACATTCGTTCGACTTTTCCTACTTAAGCTTCCAAATTAAGAGACTAAGTGTCTCAATTCACTCCGGAAACCAAAACGAACCCTCCTGGCAAGACACGATAGCAGGAATAGATACGGGGGAAGTAGTTAATAGGGAGTCAGGGCTCTAACTCTCAAAATGACCGGTCGGGTCATTACAACAATGAAAAGGAATTGTCAGACCAGTGTGTCCCAATTATTAGTCTAAGGGTATCTGATTCATGTTGGGTAATACGAGTCTTAGTATATGGGAGTGGAATAGTAAAAGAGTTCAACAATAAAATAAATCAAGGCACGCAAAAATTGTGATATTAGTTGATGACGAGGTAATTATGATTTTATATCAATATTTTATTTCATCTCTTTTCATATTATAGTTTTAACCATTAGATTAACTTAAATTGAAACTTTTTATAGGGAACAAAAATTCACGCTACATTTTTTCAATGATTATATCGAGACTTGGGAGAATTATTTACAACAAAACAAGATCTGTTACATCATAAATAGACGCATCAATAGTGTTAATCCTAATTTACAATCAGTACACAAGGAGCTTGAGATTGGATTTAAGGAGAATACTTTAGTTGAAGAAAGCAACAGTCACTTTTTGACCATTGGTTTTTCAAATAATTTTATTTCATTCGATGAGGCATCAAATTGAACCAATGGAATAATTTTTGGTAAGTTGTTTAGATTTCATCTGGTAATCTTTCACTAAATAATATTTTACTTCTAAATGCCTTATTAATATTTTGGTAATATACATATATCTTTTTAAATATTTTTTCTAGATATAGTTGGAATTTTAGTGAATGTTAAACCCTACATGAGAGAAGGATCAAAGAAGCGAAGAGAGATAATGCTTATCAACGAGATGTAAGTTGGATGTTTTAGTTCAATATGTTAATTGTTTTTTCATAATTAAGATGTTAATGGTTTAATATATTTAATTGTAAATTTTCGGGTTGATATAAAGACGGTAACCTTATGGAATGATTTCTCAGAGATAGACGGTCTAGTGCTACAAAAATTGAATGATGAAAACTCAGTTGTGGCGGCATGTGATGTTAGGAAAATAACATATAGAGGTAATATATTAAGAACTTTAGTATTTGTTGTAAATTGTTAATTTTTTATTATATTTAACCTTTTTTTAATCTGTGAAGGGAGTTTTTCAATATCTACTACATATGTTAGTAGTACAATGATAATTCCAAAGTTTGAAAAGGCGATAACTCTCCAAAACTGGTAATATTAGAGCAGATAATAATATATTTACATTTACGTCTTTTGGTGTTAGACTTGACAAAGAACTTGCATATTCAAGGAAAAGAGTTTACAACTTTAAGGCACAAGGTCAAATTTATCACGATCTTCCGTCATTGCTTCCACGTGAGGATAACCCATGTTATTTTCAGTTATATTTTTTTGACAAATACAATGAGTTATGCAATCGGATTTCAAAACTGCAAGAATCCAACTTATCTGAGGAAGTTGTGATAAAAATTAGGCAGCTAATGGTTGGGAATCCTTATGCACAATTCTTTTGCCAGCTAAAGGATCAATCATGCTTCCAAAATTGACAGATTCGAAGTGCTGTCAATGCTACAATAAATCTACGTGTCTACAACAAACCATCAGTAGATCAAGTTGCTGCAATTTGGATAGATGAAAACAATCCAAATGTACCATTCGATATAGAGATTATCGTTTATGAGCATTCTGGCGACAAATATAGAGTCAAACATTATTATGGTTATTATGATCCACTCCAATATCCTCTATTTTTTTCAAGTGGAGAAGTAGGCTGACACCAAAGAATATACAAATATAGATAAAAAAGATGTGCAAGTACATCTAAAGTTGCAAATATAAACCAGAATGTCCCAACATTCACGTCTACTAATGAGGTGTTTGACAAAGAGGAGCAAGGTAAAGTATTGCAATTATATTACGTATTACCTTAGTTTTCTTATTTGAATATTACCTACACCAATAGATATTAAGTTTCCTTATTTGAATATTACCTACACCAATAGATATTAAATTTTCTTATAGATGTACATCGTGAATCTAAATCATGTGTGTCTTGTATAGAGTATTATTGCCACAAATTACAAATAAGCAAAGGAGAAAAGACAATACTACTATTGTGCGGACGATTATTGCAGCAATTTGTGCTTGACACGTACATCAAGTTAGAAAAAAACAAGACTTGAATATTTTAGATTAGAGAAAGCACTACTTAGAAAGAAATATTGCAAGGCATAGTTGTTATTGCTGGAGAATATAGAGGAGATAAAGTTGGCCAAAGAGTAATACTTCCAGCATCATTCATCTGAGGACCTAGAGATATGCGTCGTAGGTATATGGATGAAATGGCTTTGGTCCAACATTTTGGAACTAGATTTGTTTATCACAATAACATGCAATCCCGATTGGGTGGAGATCTAGGAAAATCTGTGCGAAGGACAACTTCCATAAGATAGACTAAACTTAGTGACTAGAATTTTTAGGGCAAAATTGCAGGATAAGATTTTCAAGAAAAAATTTTTTGGTCCCGTTGAAGCACATGTCTTCGTGGTTGAATTCCAAAAAAGAAGCCTACCATACATACACCTTTTGATAATACTTTTACAAGGGTGCAAGATAACATTAGCAGATCAATACTACAAGTTTATTCTGCGGAACTTTCTGATAGAGAAGAACATCCACTCTTGCATAACTTAGTTTTCAAGCATATGATGCATGGTCAATATGGAAAAAATCGTCCAATAAAGTCGTGCATGAAAGGATGGTCAGTACAAAAATCACTATCTAGGCCATTTAGTAATAAATCAATACAAGGAAAGGATGGATACCCTATTTATAAGAGAAGAAATAATGAAAAGACCGTAAATGTTCGTGGCATGAGAATGAATAATCAGTGGGTTGTACCATATAATCCTTACTTACTAACTATATACAATTGTCATATTAATGTGGAGTCTTTCTCCGGAGTGAAAGCAATCAAGTATCTCTATAAGTGTGTTGTTTATGTTGAATCAGATGATGGTGAAAAAATCTTTGATGAAATACAAAATTTTCAAGACGTGCGTTGGGTGTCTAGATTATGAAATTGCGAAACATAATTTTGGAATTGGATCCTGCCGGTACGGGTATGCTAATAGATAGAGGATCGCAGGGCCCCACTCGGATGACTGGTTTTGAGGCAGGCGTCTTCTAGGCATGCCAGAAGCACTATAGAGAATTTATGAATTCAATCTCAGTGAAAAGCAACCTCCTATCATTAACCTTCAACTGCATCTCCCGGATAGACAAACATGTAAATATTTATATCCAACAAGGCTAATTAAAAATTTTGAAAAAATAACTAACTATACAAGTTTCTGTGAAATGTCAATACATAGTGTGATACTGCAACAAGCAAAATTTACAAAATGTGATTGTGTGGGAATATGTGACGCTAACCTTGCTCACTGAGTATTTTCGGACATGCTCGAGGGATACTGAAGCACGACAACACCTATACAACGAATTTCCAGAGTATTATGTTTGGAATTCACAGGGAAAGATTTGGACGAAAAGAAAAACAAGATCAGTTATTAGTCGAGTTGCTACTGGTAAGATGATCTATCTGTTCTCTTTCAGATAAATCTTGATGAAATTAGTAATTTGAAACAATATTCGTCTTGTAGGATTGGACACTTTCTGTTTGATAAATTTAAACAATTAAGGCATCAACCAATGTGTAGCTTTTGTTCAAGAATAAATGTATTCATAAGAAGGAGAGTATTGCTAAAATAATTTATAATCTTGTGTGACATTCCAACCCCGTAGAAGTTCCAAAAGAGTGCTAGGCATAGCCCACCAGAAGAGTGAGAAGCATATTCAAGGGCAGTGATCCAATAATGCAAAAATAAGTTCTTTACAAGTCTAATGCCCTTTCTCTCTATACGTAGCACTTAGTGCGGTAAGCATTTCCTCCTACCAACTAAATGAAGCATTGTATACACAAATTAAATATACACATTATACATGAATTATATATATATATATATATATATATATATATATA
>MDKJ01065372.1:7500-15546 GCA_005239525.1 Nicotiana knightiana | reverse complement strand
ATAACACTCCGATCGCGGAATGTAAATTGCGAAGCGGTCACATGCAGTCATGCACAATCAACAGTCCACCCCAAATACGTCGGGAAAACAAATACTTAAGTAAGTGACAGATTTCTCTTTTGAAAACCACAAAATAGTGTTTAAATCCTTTCTCGAAATTTATTTGCCAAGTCTTAGTATTCAATAATATCACTTTATCAAGTATACAATTATCCACGGATGAAAACAATTCTCTTTCCAGTTGATTAAGAAAATGAACTCTAGTCTTCTTTAGATATCAAATTACGATTTCTATTATATTAGCAGTCAAGTAATACAGGCAGGATCACGGGTACAACACATAAGGCATACTAGTGGGTCCTAGTCTACCCGGACATGGCATAATAGTAGCTACGCACGGACTCCCGTCACCTCGTGCGTACGTAGCCTCTGAAGATAAATAGCACATACTAAGTTAGTTCACCTAGGGGGGAAATTCCCCCTCACAAGGTTAGAAAGGAGACTTACCTCGCTCCAAAGTCCCATAACCAGCTTCCAAGCCTTTCCGACGACTCCAATGGATGCACAACGCCCCAAAACTACCAAATAACAGGCAAAGCAATGAAAATTCATCCTAATACTTGCAACAAATTCAAATTATATACTTTCCCAAGTCCGCTCGGTGAATTGACCAAAATGCCCTCGGGCCCACGTGCCCGGAGTCCGAAATTTATCGAAGATATAATCTACCCATAGCTCCACTAGTTCAAATATACAATTTACTCTACATTTCGTGCTCAAATTCGTGGCTAAAAATCCAAATTACCATTTCTAGGTTTTCTTCAAGATTTTTCAAATTTTTCCACAATTTCAATGCAATAACCTTGTATTTAACTTAGAAACATGAAGGGGTTACTTACCTTGACATTGATGATGAATTTTCCCTCTTGAAGCCCTCCTAAAATCTCCTAAGCCATGAGAAAAATGAGAGAAATGGCCAACAATCTCGATTTTAAAATATTCTGCCTAGCCTCATTTCCGCACCTGCGCTCCCGTAGGTGTGACCAAATCTCCCGCACCTGCGGCTTCCTCAGCTCCAACCCAAAATCGCACCTGCGGCCAAAGCCTTGCAGGTGCGGTCGCACCAGACACCAGCAACTTCAGCTTTTTCTCAACTTCAAATATTGATCCATTAACCACCCAGAATCCACCCGAGGCCCCCGGGACTCCGTCCAATTATACCAACCTGTTTCAAAACATAATGCGGACTTTCTCGAGGCCTCAAATCACATCAAACAACATCAAAATCACGAATCGCACCCAAATCCCAACTTTATGAACTTAGAAATTTCCAACTTCTACATCTGATGCCGAAACCTATTAAATCACATCCGATTGAGCCCAAATTTTGCGCACAAGTCATATTCGACATTACGGACCTGCTCCAACTTCCGGAATCACATTCTGACCCCGATATCAAAATTTCCACTCCCGGTCGAATTTCTTCTAAACCTTCAAATTTCTAACTTTAGCCAAATGACTTCAAAATGACCTATGAACATCCAAATTCACTTCCGATCGCGCTCCCAACTCCAGAATCACCATACGGAGCTATTTCCAGGCTCGGAATCCTAAACGGACATCAATCACACTAAAATGCCTTACAGCCCAAATTTATGAAATTCTTCTAAAATGCTATCTTCCATAATATACGCTGAAATGCTCCCGGATTATGAAAAACCCGATCCGGACATACGCCCAAGTCCGAAATCATCATACAAACCTGCAGGAACCTTCAAATCAGGATTCTGAGGTCGTTTCTTAAAAATATCAATCTTAGTTGATTCTTCCAACTTACGGCTTCTGAAATGAGAATTTTCTTTCCAATCAACTCTAAACTTCTCGAAATTCAATTCCGACCACACCTACAAGTCATAATACATGAAATGGAGCTGCTCATGATTTCAAACCGCTGAACGACGCGCTAGAGCTCAAAACGACCGGTCGGGTCATTACAGGAGGGACAACACAATCTCCAGAACCACCATAGAATATCGACATCGCATCCCTGATCACAATCGGATACACCACTAGCTTCACGGCCTAATTGTGCACCTTCTTAATCTTATAAATTCACCTAAAAGGGACTCTAATATTTTCTCCTTCGAGTTTTACAGGAATGTCATCCTTGGCACTTCGCGGGAGATAACGTCTGGTCTTGGACTTGGTACAACATCAGTCAGATTATCAGGGGAGTAGTAGTTTTACAATCAACTCCATCATTTTTCATGACTTCGATTCTCTCACCACTTCCCTATATTCATAACAAAATATTGTTCTTGGTTGTCAACTGGGGACGATCATTAAATGGTTCCTGTGGACAGTCGAAATGTGCATCATCTTGGGGATTGCATAGGAGATAGCATCTGACATCGGACAATTTGGAACATCAACAATCAGGGGAGTGTTAGTCACAATTCTTGATTCCATCATTTCATAGCGGCACTACTCTCACAATATTTCTATATCTATATCAGATTAACGCCCCAGTTAATAGCCGGGGACAATCACCAAAAAGGTCCCTGTGGAAAATTGGAAGGTCGCAAAAGGGCATCCCTTCAATTGGGAGAAAACTATGACTGTCTCGCAAACAGTCAAGGGGCATCGAAACAACTATTCGAATGAGAATTGTAGCAAATCTTATGGAGGGAGACACTCTTCAACTCCAGAGATACCACACCCAATCATGGGTACAACGAGGCATCGCTCCGAGTTTTTCTAAAACCTTATATTTTATACATGTCTTTGATGCAATTAATGCTGTTAGTTGTTATTCCTTTCAATATGATAGTAAAATAAGTGTTGAAAACCATAGACCTCATGTTCTCCAATCTTCACGAACTACGTGTACGTGATTCTTAATCTTGTGTGAAGATACGTAGGCAACCCCATGGGTCCAGTCTTTCTCGTCCTTAATTGGACGAGTCGGTCAAGTCTGGCCACTTGGATCACAGTTGAAGATCCTTGCGAAAGGGTCGTCTCTAAAAAAATAAAAAAATATATATCTTCCCTTGTTGCTTCGAAGTTTTTCTGTAGACATTAAAGGAAAATCAAAATCCAAAAACATATTCCTGCATAATTCCTCCTTGAGGAAATTCCAAAAAACAAAATCTGAAACATCTTGCTCTACCCCTAATCTTCACGAACTACGCACACCTGATTCTCAAACTTGTGTCAAGATACATAGGCAACCTGTCATGGGTCCGATTTTCCTCGTTTCAGTCAAGTCTAGCCACTTGGTTCACAATTGAATGGAGATCTTTGCGAAAAGATCATTTCCAAAAAAGTCAAACAAAAAACACATATATCTTCCTCTGTTGCTTCTCTAAAAGTTTTCCTGGGAGACATCAACATCAAAATCAAAAAATACTATCCCCTTTCCTTGAGGAAATTCATTCAAAATCCAAAACATCTCCCTTTTATCTCTAGCCTTCCCGAACTACGCGTGACCTGATTCTCATTTCGACGAGATAAGTAAGCAATTTGCGAGTTCGGTCACATTTTTCAAAAAAATCAATCATTGATCAAGGAATCTTCCCGAGTTCGACCACATTTTTCAAAAAAAAAATCAAGAAAATAATTAATCAAGGACCGTTCCCTGGTTCAATCTCATTTCCCAAAAATAAAGAAATCATCAATCAAAGACCCTTCCGGGTCCGATCTCATTTTCAAAAAATAAAAAATATTCATCAATCAAGGACCCTTCCCGGTTCCAATCTTATCTTCCAAAAATCAAAAAAATCATCAATTAAGGACCCTCCCCGGGTTCGATCTCATTTTTCAAAGTAGATGAAAAAATGCTCCCACTATGAGGAGATTTATTTTGTTGTCCCTCCCATCGCATGGAGATTTTACTTTTCATGTCAGCGCTTCTAACTGAACTATACTCAGCCCCGTACTAACAATGCTCCTATATGGTACGGTACACAACTCTTTATTTTACTTTCATGTCAGTGCTCCTAAACGGAATGGTACCTAGTCCCGTACTAACAATGCTCTTATATGGAACGTTACACAACCCGTCATTTTACTTTCATGTCAGCTCTCCTAAACGGAACGTTAACCAGCCTCGTACTAACAATGCTCCTATACGGAATGGTATACAACCCATCATTTTACTTTCCCGTCAGCGCTCCTAAATGGAATGGTACCCAACGTTGTACTAACAATGCTCCTATACGGAACGGTACACATCCCGTCATTTTACTTTCCTGTTCAATGCTCCTATACGTCTGGGACGGTAACTATAAAGCACGTCTAACCTTTAATGCTCCGATATCGCATCAGAACAGTACCAAAGCCCGTCTAACATTCTGTGCTCTATTATTACTATTATTATTATTATTACTATTATTATTATTATTACCATTATTACTATTATTATTATTATTACTATTATAATTACTATTATTATTATTACTATTACTATTACTATTATATTACTATTACTATTACTATTATTATTATTATTATTATTATTATTATTATTATTATTATTATTATTATTATTATTATTATTATTGTTGTTATTATTATTATTATTATTATTATTATTACTAGTATTATTATTATTACTATTATTATTATTATTACTATTATTAATATTTTTTTGGTAACTAACTTATTTTATTAATCACTAAGTAGCAATTACAAAATCATAGCAAAGCTAACACATCTTGCTATCAATTTATGGACATTTTATACTCTATTTCCTAGAAACATAAGTTATACACAAAAGACTTGTTCCTAGGAGTAACTCGAACAATAACAACATAAGTTATTTCCTTCGCAATCTGCTCCTAAACTCTATTTTTTTGTTCAAAAATACGCATGTTCCTTTCAATCCAAACTTGATAAGCAACTTCTGCATAGAAACTTTGAAGATCTGCGCATGTTGTGTTTTCCCTTTAGCACACATTACTGCCCATTGTACAAACTGTTGCCAGTCTATAAATCCCAGGTACTGCTTTTGCATCCAGTTGCACAGTTTACTCCAGATTTGCTTAGTATATTCACATTGCATGAATAGATGATCTCTGGTTTCCACTTGTCTTCTGCACATCACACTGTGTATCAACATTAATCTTCCATTTGCTCAATCTGTCATATGTCATCAATCTTCCATGCATCATAAGCCACATTGTGAATTTTTCTTTTTGTCTTGCTGCATTATTAAACATCAAGCTTTTCCATTCCACCATGTTGTAATCACCAAGCAAGTGTAGGTAGATTTGTCTGATCAAGCTTCTTTTGTGATGTTGTTCCAATTGTCTAGCTTCCATTATCTCATTTGCCTCAATCACTTTCCTCACCATCCAGCAAGCTTGTTGTGGTATTGGCATTGTGTTCATCTGCTAGTTTTTAATATAATATGTATGAATCCATCGGATCCATAGCTTGTCTTATTTATGTCCTAAGTCCCAACAACTCTTAGCAATGGCTGCTTTGTTCCATATCTTCAGATTGGTGATATAAAGACCACCTCCAGCTTTAGGTAGACATACTCTGTCCCAGGCCAACAAAACCTTCTTTGTGATTTCATTTGCTTCCGACCATATATAAGATCTGCAAGGTCCCTCCACAACTTTGATCACTTTTGTTGGGAATATAAAAAATTGTGCCCAGAAAGCATGTATACCAAACAACACACTTTGAACTAACTGTACTTCCCAGCATAAGACAAGGTCTTTGCAGTCCATGAAGTAATCTTTGTAGTCATTTTGTCAATGTGGGGCTGCCATTGAAGTACACTTAGTTTCTTAGTATATAAAGGCATGCCTAGATATTTGAAGGGTAGTGCTCCAGCAGAAAGGCCCAAAAGCTGAAGGATTTGTTATCTATTTTCTGTAGGAACACCTCCAAAATATGCTTCACTCTTGTTGAGGTTTGCTTGAAGCCCAGAAACTTGAGTGAACTGATAAAATTTTTGTTGCATTGCTTGAGAATTGACTTCAGATCTCCTCTGGCAAATAACAACAGATCATTTTTCAATCACATCCCATTTTTCCAGATTTTGGACCAGCTCCTTCTTCTTCAACAAAAGCTCATCAGAACAGTTTGTATCAATGCTTCTTTGAACCTTTTCAAGTTCAATTCTAGATATCTCTATCTTCTGTCTAATGAACTTGAATTCCTCAACATTAATCTTTCTCAGTACTGGTCTTAATGTTTTGAGTTTCAACCAAACATCCTGCATATTCTTCCTATGAACTCTTTGTTGCCATACTTGTTGAACATCAGTTAGGAATCTCTCATGATCTGCCCAGACATTGAAGAATTTGAATGGAGTCTTCCTGCTTCTTTGATTATCAATGAAATTTAAGCTCATAGGTGCATGATCAGAGATAAAAGGCATCTCATATACAGTAGAAATATGCCCCCATTGCATCATCCATTCATAATTACCAAATATCCTGTCAATTGTGCTACCTATCTTGTCACTACCCTCTTGCTTATTAGACCATGTATAGTAATCACCTTCCCAATCCAGTTCACTAAGTCTTAAGTCTTGTATATACTTGCTGAAGTCTTGAGTTTCAGCCATGGTAATTGGATTTCCATGCATCCTATTTTGCAATTGTAGGACATCATTAAAATCTCCCCCAATCACCCATGGTATGGAGGTCATTTGTTCTATCTCTATCAAGCTTTCCCATAAATTGCGTCCTTTTTTCTACTGTGTTAAAGCCATAGACTATTGATACTGCATATTCTTGATCCTTCCTGATGTCTTTAACAGTACAATGAATAACCTGTGCTTCTACCTTGATTAATTTGATTGAGTAGTAACTTGTATCCCATGTCACCCATATTCTTCCATTTACTGCAGCATTGTAATTGCGTAGCATCTCCCAGCCAGGGGCAATGTGATGGCTAACTCCTTTAGCTTTATGTTCTTTGACTCTAGTTTCAATGATACCTACAAACTTAATATTTTTGGTCTTCAAGTAGTTTCTCAGTTCCTTCCTCTTATACCACTTATTAATACCCCTGACATTCCATAGTAACCACTTTATTGATTGTGTTTAGTTCCCCCACCCCTATCATGAGGTAAGGTAGAGCTCCCACTAGGACCTGCTGTTACAACTTTGGATCTATTTCTGCTAGACAGAGGTGTTAGCACAGGAAAATTTTCAAGGCTAAAATCTAACACTTGCTTCTTGCCTTTGTCTATTGCATCTGTCACAGTGTTCTCTATACCTCCTTCAAGTTGATTATAGTTGGTCTACCTTGTCTCCACTAGTAAGCAGTGTTGGGTTTTCTCTTGGACAATCCCATTTTGGCTCTCAGTTTCTCCATCTGTCATAGTGTTCTCTATACCACTTGCTTATTTCTGCACATTTTCTGTATTTCCTGTTGTATTAGTTACATGACCTTTAGTTCTCTATTCGTATGTTACTTTTTTTGGTTCTCTTCTTCTCTTTGGCTGCTCTTCCTTATGTTCTCTTGGCCCTTAGGACACACATGACCAATGACCTGGCATTTGTCACAGTATACTGGCTTCCACTCATATACCAAGTCCTGCTGAAATACCATTCCTCTAGGATCCATCACCATAATCTCAGTAGGCATAGCTTTTGTAACATTCACTTCAATCAGCATCCTTGCATAAGAGATTTGTGTTTTCTTAGTGGTGCACTCATCAGCAAATAGGGGTTTTCAAATTGCACTAGCAATTTTGCTCAAGGCTTCACTTACCCAGCAGCTCATTGGTAATTTAGGGAAAATCACCCACAAAGGTATATCAGATAGGACTCTTTACTTAGATCAAAATCTGGAGACCGTGGCTTGAGGATTATTGGTTTATTTCTGATAGTGTGAGGTCCAACATAGAACACTCGAAACATATCAGTTAGAGTTTGAAATTTTATCACATAAAATCCATCATCATGAAGGAATAGATCTGGCTCAGCAACATCAAGCCAATGTTGAGCAATATACCTCTTCAAAGCATTATATCCGAAGTTATCACCTACAATGTAGGCTATCAACGCAGCACTCCATCTC
>MDKJ01065372.1:0-2500 GCA_005239525.1 Nicotiana knightiana | reverse complement strand
AATTTAGATTTATTCAGAAAAATCATTATTCAAAACAGTTTAGTAATATCCAAACCAAAAATGTTTATTTTCCAAAATAATATTAGATTTCTTGATCATAATATAGAAAACAGAAGAATAATTCCTATTAATAGATGTATAGAATTTGCTTCTAAATTCCCTGATATAATAACTGATAAAACTCAACTTCAAAGATTTTAGGAAGTTTGAATTATATCTCTCCTTTTATAAAGGATTTAGCAAAAGATACTGCTCTTCTTTATGATAGGTTAAAGAAGAATCCTAAATCATGGACTGATAGTCATATGGAATCAGTCAAAAGAATTAAACAGAAGGTTAATAATCTTCCGTGTTTAACTCTTGCTAACCCAATCTGGGCAAAGGTCGTAGAGACTGATGCCTCAGACATTGGGTATGGAGGAATACTCAAACAATGTTCTCCAATAGATAAACAAGAATATCTTGTTCAATTTTATTCAGGAAAATGGAATAATTCCCAAAACAATTATGCTACTGTAGCTAAGGAAATCCTTGCTATAGTAAAATGTGTTATGAAATTCCAAACTGATTTGTATAATCAGAAGTTTTTAATAAAAACTGATTGTCAAGCAACAAGATTCATCTTTTATAAAGACTTTAAGCATGATATATCCAAACAGATGTTTGCGAGGTGACAAGCATCATTAGATCCATTTGATTTCGAGATAATATACAAAAAAAGGTCAGATAATACTCTCCCTGATTTTCTTACCAGAGAATATTTGAACTCATAATTCTTTATTTGTCTCTTACAGATTATGAGGCCAGAATACAGACCTCCTCGAGGTAGAGGAAGAGGAAGGACATCTTCCTATGGCATAGGGAATAATATTCTCGCCCAAATGGATAACCAACAATTGATAGCTGCTAATATAGCCCACTTCAGGTGTGAATACAGAACACCCATTATACAAAGACATTATGGATTTTATGAAATCCAGAAAGGAAGAAAGTACATCAAATGCACCAACATATTCCTCAGTAATAACAGAGGAAAGCCATGAAAACATCAAGGTTTATAACCGAAAGGAAAAGAAAGAATTAATAATTCTTTCAGAACAAACTGACCTTAAATGGAAGGATAATCCATGGCAGCTAAGGACTCGGTATTTCGATACAGTTTTATATGCTACCCCTGCATATAAATATAAAATGCATTATGAGATAATACTCTCAACGACATGATCAGTTCAAATTCAACATTTTTATCCTGCGAATACCAAGAAAACTTATAGTTTTTCTAAAATCATTATCAAAAAGGGTATTAACCTTAGATGAAAGGGGACTTAGTACCTTAAAGGATATGTCACGACCCAAAATCCTAACTTAGGTCGTGATGGCGCCCAACACCAGGGTCAGGCAAGCCAACAATTTGTTTACTAGTGAAATTTACTTATTTGATAAAACATCCCCACACTTACCAAATTTTAAGCTTAGAACATTTAAGTGGAAGAGGATAAATTAGCCAGCTTAAGTAAATGTAGTCAGAAGGATCATGAACCAACATATACAGTTCCAAAAATATAAAGTCTACTATGTGTGTGCCAGGAACAAGTGTCGCAAGTCTACAGGCGAACTAGTAGAATATACAAAAGATGAAATAAACTGTTTAACTGTCTGAAGGAAGTAGACAGAAATAAACAAAAGATAACTCCATAGTGCTGCTGAGAATCGCCAAGGGAAGCAGCTCACCGTGGAGTCAGGTCCAGAATATACTCCCAGGGTCAAGCTCCAGTCGGATAACTAGATGCACCAGCCTCAGAACCTGTACAATTAAGTACAAAAGCATAGCATGAGTACATAAATAGATATGTACCCAGTGAGTATCCCGCCTAACCTCGAAGAAGTAGTGACGAGAGATCAACGTGATACTTACTAGGGTTAGACAATGTAAAATGAATACAGGCTAATCAGTAATAGAAGTAATGAACAGTAATAAGGAAATCAGCATCAAATAACAATCTCTAGTACCCTCACGCCATCCCTTTCCATGGAATACAAACTATTTAACCTTCTTTCTTTCATGAAATCAATAGTTAAAATTACCGGGCTTCTCATAAATTACCAAACATATAACAGGCTATGAACGTATGGTCGTTACGACGTGAAAAGTAAAGGTGCACTGCCGAGGGTCGAACGCCCCGAACCATAGATGAATCTATCTTCCCCGCTCGTAAATCGAACATGCGACACGAGTAATATAATACTAAGACTACCCTGCTCTCGAATCATTCATGCGACTCTGGTTAATATAATACTAGGACTACCCCGCTCGCGAATCAGTCATGTGCTCGAGTTCCCGTATAAATACACGATTAGTAGGAGATTCCAGATAATTTAGCAGGGAATATACTAACAGGGTGAGAATTTAATAATGTCAACTTCAAAGCATAACTTTTTAGGCCTTCACATGAGAGATTCAAGGATATTAGACTACTTAGACCATATGCAAGATCACAAA
>ML379205.1:43746-72066 GCA_005239525.1 Nicotiana knightiana | reverse complement strand
TAGAAATCGTTGTTCTTGATCTTCAATGGAATTTTTCTTCTTGTCTACTGTTAATCCATGAAAATTCCCCTTTTAATTGTGTTTTAGGAGTCAATTTATAGGTTTAGGGTAAACCCTAACCGTGTAGGAGACTTCTATTTCAACCGGGAAACATTTAACTCGTCAAACTCTGACTTGGGCGAAACTGGGGACCTGGCGTTTGGTGGCTAACGCCAGGCAAGGGCTGGCGTTTCAGCCCTAACGCCTGGCTAACGCCAGGGTAGGGCCGGCGTTTCAGCCCTAACGCCTGGCTAACGCCAGGGTAGGGCAGGCTGTTTGGCTCTGTCGCCCGGGTGCCTCCTTTTGCGTATTTTTCGACGTATTTGCATCCTTTTAGCCCCGTTTCCATCTCCACTTCACCTATACATGAAATAACTCCATTAAGCACATAATAAGTGTAATTTTATCATTAATGCGCATAAAATGTAAGGTATATCACATGTTAAACTATGCATTTTAGTCTCGCATCAGAAGGGGTAAACATGATGATCAACAAGCGAAGACAGAGAGGTCAACAAAGCCAAAACAAACAGGATCAATTTGAGCAAAGTGGTAGTACTTACAATCAAGATAATTTTTATGATGATCAGAGTGAAGAGGTTTTATATGGCAATAATTACCAAGGTCCACGTAGAAATGCTCCAAATCAACAACAATGGAGATCACATGGAACCAATCAAATTTGGGCCAACCAAGGACAACAAGAGAATTGGAATAGTGGTAACAACAACAATCCGAACAATTGGGGAAGAACAATAAAAATTGGGGTAATCAAGGAAATTTAAGCAATTGGGAAGGAAACAATAATAGCAATTGGAGTGCCAACAATAATAGCAATTGGGGAGGCAATGGAAATCAAGGGGGTTGGAACAACAATAATCAAGGAAATCGAGGGTCGGGCTTTCAAAGGCCCCCGATGTATCAACAACCCAACAACCTGCCTCCATATCCGTCACAAGGGCCAAGTTCTTCAAGCAATGAGATGGGATGGATAGAAAGCATATTCAAGCAGATGATGGAAAGAAACGCCGACTCTGATGCCCAAATAACCTCCCACAACACTTCTATCCGTAACTTGGAACTCCAAATGGGTCATACTTCTCAAGAGTTGAATACTCGCCCTAAGGGGATACTACCAAGTGATACGGTAGTAAACCCAAAGGGTGGGAACAATACGGGACATGCTATGGCGGTGACTACTAGAAGTGGTAGAGGTGGAGTTGCTAGTACTTCAAACCCGAGAAAGATTGTGAATGATGATGATGTGGTTGTGAAAGAAGATGATGATCCAAGTAATGATGTGCAAGTAAATGATGAAGTGAGGATAGACATTTAATAAAATGGGGAGGAAACACAAAGTGATGTGAACCCGTCTAAGGAACACGTGATAGACATACCGGATCTGGTAGTGCCAAAAGACAAGGCTCCTTTGCCAAGGCCTCCTCCACCCTATCCTCAAAGGCTTGTGAAGCAAAACAATGAAAACCAATTCAAGAAATTCATTAATATGATGAAAAGTTTGTCAATAAATGTGACATTCGTTGAAGCCCTAGAACAAATGCTGGCATATGCCAAGTTCATGAAAGACTTGGTAACTAAGAAGAGGTCAATGAACTGTGAAACGACCGAAATGACACATCAAGTGAGTGCCATTGTGTATTCCATGGCTCCAAAGTTAGAAGACCCCGATGCCTTTACAATTCCATGCACTATTGGTAGTGCCGATTTTTCTAAAGCCTTGTGTGACTTAGGAGCGAGCATAAATTTGATGCCATATTCTGTGTTTAAGTTGGGGATTGGGCAACCAAGACCCACATCCATGAGGTTGCAAATGACAGACCGAACAATGAAGAGTCATTGGGGATAATTAATGATGTGTTAGTTCGGGTCAACAAGTTCATACTTCCCGCAGATTTTGTGATACTCAATTGTGAGGTTGACTATGAGGTGCCAATCATATTGGAGAGACCTTTCCTATCTACAAGGAAGGCCTTAGTTGGTGTGGAATATGGGGAGATCACCTTCAGGGTGGGCGATGAAAAATTTATGTTCCACGTGTGCAAGTCAATGAGGCAGCCTAATAGCAACGAAGTGTGTTCCTTTGTGGATCTTGTAACTGAGGTGATTATTGATGACACGAGTGTTGTGATTAATGTTGAAGACCCTTTGGAAGTTGTGTTGTTGAATCAAGACGAGGATGAGAAGGAAGGCTTGTTAGAATGTGTAAATGCTTTACAAGGAATGGGATCATATACATATGGAGCCCGAAAACTTCCTTGGACCTTGAGAAGAGGAAGACTCCACCAATAAAGCCCTCAATCGAGGGGCCACCCACATTGAAGTTGAAGCCCTTGTATTCACACCTCAGGTATGAGTTCTTAGTCCCTTGTTCAACATTACCTGTTATTCTTTCTTCGTGCTTAACTAATGTGCAGGTAGATTCCACCCTTGCAGTGCTTCAAAGGAGGAAGAAGGCTATAGGTTGGACATTGGCTGATATTCAGGGTATAAGCCTCGCCTTTTTCATGCACAAAATCATATTGGAGCAAGATGCCAAACCATCCGTAGAAAATAAAAGGAGGTTGAATGAGGCTATGCAAGAGGTAGTCAAGAACGATATCATCAAGTGGCTAGATGTAGGGGTTATGTACCCCATTTCTGATAGTTCATGGACTTCGCCGGTACAATGTGTCCCAAAGAAAGGAGGCATGACTGTGATCACAAATGATAGAAATGAATTAATCCCCACAAGAACTGTCACCGGTTGGAGAGTATGCATGGATTATAGGAAGCTGAACAAAGTTACCTAGAAAGACCATTTTCCATTGCCATTTCTTGACCAAATGTGGATAGACTTGCCGGACGTGCTTATTATTGCTTCTTGGATGAGTATTCCGGATATAACCAGATTCTTATTGCACCTGAAGACTAAGATAAAACCACATTCACTTGTTTGTATGGCACATTTGCATTCTCAAGGATGCCGTTTGGTTTGTGTAATGCGCCAGCTACTTTTCAGCGGTGTATGATGGCAATATTCACGGATGTGGTGGAGGACATCCTTGAGGTGTTCATGGATGATTTCAGTGTTGTGGGGGATTCCTTTGAAGAATTATTGGATAATCTTGATAAAGTGTTGTCTCGATGTGAAGAGACCAACTTAGTTCTTAACTAGGAAAAGTGCCACTTTATGGTCGAGGAGGGCATTGTCCTTGGCCATAAGATCTCCAAGAACGATATTGAAGTGGACAAAGAAAAAATTGAAGTGATATCAAAACTTCCTCCTCCCACTTCCGTCAAGGGAGTGAGGAGCTTTCTTGGTCACGCAGGGTTTTACCGTAGGTTCATAAAGTATTTCTCAAAAGTGGAGAACCCCTTCTGCAAGTTGTTGGAAAAAGAGGCCAAGTTTGTGTACAATGATTATTGCATGAAATCTTTTGATCTACTCAAGTATAGAGTGACTACGACTCCCATCATTACCGCACCCAATTGGAGCTTACCATTTAAGCTCATGTGTGATGCTAGCGATGTTGCGGTAGGAGCGGTTTTGGGGCAAAGAATCAACAAGGTATTTCATCTGGTCTATTATGCAAGCAAGACAATGAACGACGCCCAAGTCAACTATATGGTGACCGAGAAAGAGCTATTATACATTGTCTTCACCGTGGAAAATTCCCACCTGTACCTCATGGGTACCAAAGTGATTGTGCACACCGATCACGCGGCACTTTGTTACTTGATGAGTAAAAAGGACTCTAAGGATAGGTTGATGAGATGGGTTCTTCTTCTACAAGAGTTTGACCTTGAAATCATAGATCACAAAGGGAGTGAGAATCAAGTGGCGGACCACTTGTTCCGCTTGGAAGAGGAGGGGAGGCCCCATGATGGCCTTGAGATTAATGATTCATTTTCGGATGAACAACTGCTCCCCGTGTCGTTGATCGGGATGCCTTGGTATGCTGATGTGGCTAACTTTCTTGTGACCGGCATAGTTCCGGATGAATTCTCTTCAAACCAAAGGAAGAAGCTCAAACGGTACTGCTTGTATTATTATTGGGACGAGCCATATATTTTCAAGATTTGCAATGATGGTGTTATCCATAGATGTGTTCCGGAAGAAGAGCAATTGAGTATACTTGAAACTTGCCATTCCTCTCCCTATGTGTTCACCATGGTGGGGCGAGAACTTCTACAAAGAACCACATGTTTAGGCGTTGTGACAATTTCCAAAGAACCGGGGGATTTCCAAGAAGAATGAGATGCCTCACAACCATCCTCGAGATTGATATTTTCGACGCGTGGGGCATCGACTTTATGGGACCATTTGTGAGTTTATGTGGGAACACTTATATTCTTGTTGTTGTGGATTATGTTTCCAAATCGGCTGAAGCCGTGGCTTTTCCCAACAATGAGGCACGGAGTGTGGTGGCTTTCTCAAAGAAAAATATCTTCACAAGGTTCAGCACCCAAAGGGTTATCACTAGTGATGGGGGTTCTCATTTTTGCAGCAAAGCCTTTGACACTTTAATTTCTAAGTATGGTGTCACTCATAAGGTGTCAACCCCCTATCACCCCAGGCAAGTGGACAGGTTGAGGTTTCCAACAGGGAGATAAAGAGCATTCTATCCAAGATTGCCAATGCATATCGGACTGATTGGTCAAGGAAACATGAAGATGCTTTATGGCCTATAGAACATCTTAAAAGACTCCAATTGGTATGTTTCCGTACCGGTTGGTATTTGGGAAAGCATGTCATCTTCGGGTTGAATTAGAGCACAAGGACATGTAGGCGCTGAAGAAATTGAACCTTGAATGGGATGTAGCTGCCAATCTACGGGTAGAGCAACTAAATGAACTTGATGAGTTCCGGTTCCATGCTTACTCCAGATCGTCCTTGTATAAGGAAAAAATGAAGTATTTGCATGATAAGTATATCCAGAACAAAGAATTCAAGAAAGGTGACTTGGTTCTTCTGTTCAACTCTTGATTACGGATGTTTCTGGGAAAGCTCAAGTCAAAGTGGAGTGGTCCTTTCGAAGTGGTACATGTGACTCCGTTCGGTGCTCTAGATTTGAAAAACAAGAATGGTGAAATCTTTAGAGCCAATGGGCACCAAATGAAGCACTACCTTGGTAAGATTTATGATATCCACGTTTTGGCATTGATCCATTTCAATTTATGATGGTAACATGCATTGTGTCGCGACGTTAAATCAGGCGCTTCTTGGGAGGTACCCATGTGTTTTTCTTTCTTTTGATTTTATTCTTAGATTAGGCATTGTTTAGGACTAAATGGTTGTGAAGTGTATGTAGAAATTGGTTGTGTAGTGCAGGAAATTGACAAGGAAAAAATTTGGCTAAGTGGTGAAATCTCACGGACCGCGCCTAAAATTTTGCGGACCGCATGAGCACCTTCACGACCGTACAATTATGTGCGCGGTCGTGTGGCTGAAAGGTCAAAATGCAAACTCTCTAAAGTTGGTCTGTCAAAATTCCTTGAGAGTTCGCGGCCGCTTCAAATTTTTGCGGACTGCACAAATTGTGCGGTCGCGGCCATTATTTCGCGGACTGCGCCCATACGTCTGAGGCAGAACTACAAAAGGTAAAAGAATGCGGACCGCGACAAAATTTCGCGGTCGCACTCAGGTGAGGCGGTGGGGTCACTGGGTTCTGAGTATAAATAAGAGTTCTTGAAACTTTTCACATTTTACAAACCCTAACCTCTCAAACTCACCTAAAGCACTGTGCATCCTTACTTGGTTTCAAACTCATCCCATTCTCATCAATTGTAGATTTCCTACCACATTTTACAACTGGTATGTTCATTTCATTAATTTTATTTTATATTTTTCTTTTCTTTTATTTTTCTTTTAATATTTCTTTTTAGTTAGAATTAGATTCATGCCAGAATGTCAAATTAATGCTTAATTTTTTCTTAAAAACATATGGGTAGTGTTTGTATGCGTAATGGGGGCTAGGGTTAGTAACTATGCATGTTTAATTGCTACAATTCTTGGTTAATTAGTGAAAACCCTAGTTTTAAGTGTTCATCAGTGCCGAATCCATTTGAATTTGGCGACCGCGGTCATTTTTCTGCCATCCCCAATAGGGTATGCAGCCGCGTACAAATTGTGCGGTCCGCGATACCCTAGCTTTAAGGTACTGAGAGTTGTTTAGAATTAGCGGCCGCGGTCACTTTTTTGCGGTCCGCGGTTGGTCCTTCGCGGCCGTACACAATTTTTCGCGGTCCGCATATTTGAACTTCAGAGACTCTATCATTTGACTTTGCGGCCGCGTTCATTTTTATGCGGTCCGCGATGGGTCCTTCACGGCCGCAGTCATTTTTGTGCGGTCCACAGTTGATCAAGTTCAAAGAGCCAGTAGTCTGAGCCAGGCCTCTTCGCTTCTGCGTTCACTTTTACGCGGTCCGTGATAGGCAATTCGCGACTGCACTCATTTTTGTGCGGTCCATGATGCCCTATCTGAGAAGCATTGTTGTTCACTTTATTTGTACTGCTTTAACACATGATTGAGCCCCAATTCTAACTGTCTTTCACTTCTTGTGTGTTGCATAAAATGGTGTGTTCTCGTGGGAGAGAAGACACTTCAAAGGGGAGGGCAGAATCCTCCTGAAGCTGGGGTAAAGGAAAGCAAACCTTGCCCTTAGCAGCCCAAAGGGTAATAAGAAAAAAGGCTACCCTTATTAGACCTCCTGCCGAATCCTCGAACACAAGTGAATGCCTCTCATCCCGGGAGAGTTCTGAGGAGGAATCTGCACAACAACAACAATCGGAGGCTCAATCAAAACCATTCTGATTGGTCAATGAACCACCTCTTCTGGGTCGTCTGATGGCTCAGACAGAGGTAGTGAGGCATCAGAACCATCTTCCCCACCTACTACAACACCAGCCTCAACAGCTGCCCCAATTAATGTTGATGACGAAGTCCCGGATGAAGGGAGAGGGGGTGATACTAATGTGGGAGGATTGGCCAGGTCAAGAAAGCCCAAGGTGTGGGCTGACAAACTAGTGAGTGAGAAGGCCTATTTAAAATTCCAAGAATGATGGCCCCAAAGGTCGCTCACACTTGAGCGACAGTTCATAACAAGAGGCCTCATTCCCAACAATCCCAATGTCCTAAAACAATTTGAGAAGAGAAAAGGGTGGAAGTACTTCACTGGCAAAGTGATGGATTCTTATGAATACCTTGTCAAGGAGTTCTATGCTAATGTTGCCCACATCAAAAAGGGTGTTGCTATGACAAAGGTACGGAACTTGAAGATCCGTTTTGATGGCCCCACTCTAAACAAGTATGCCAGATTTGAGGAGGTGGAGGCAGTGCAGTACTTGGAGAAGCTGGCTTTAGATGAAACAGCTCGTCCATGGCTAGCGGAGATATTAGCCATTCCAGGGACAACATCGGCATGGCTCACAGCTGGAGTCCCAATAGTCAGAAACACCCTTAGCTTTGAAGCAAAAGGGTGGTCAACATTTGTGTGTAGCGGGATTGACCCTAGCCAGCATGATAATATCCTCCCACTCACCCGGGCAATCTTGATATCTTCCATCATGGCGAGGTATCCAATCAATGTGGGAACATGATGTCCTACCACATCTTCAAGGCGGTTGGCAAAGAAGAAATATCCTATCCCTACCCCAACTTCATCACTGAGCATCTCAAGGACCAAGGGGTAGAGCATTTTGATACGAAGATGAGGCCTAAAAAGCCTTTCTCCTGGTATAGCCTCCAAGGAGCGGACAACGCTAAAGCCAAAGGTAAAGCCACTACCTCCACTAGCTAGTCTGAAGAGCCAAGGGTAGTGGCCACCAGGTCAGAGCCTTCCACAACAGCAGGTTCTTCAGCTGCTATGCCTCCTCCATCATCCGGGCCATCCATCAAAGTGCCTTTATCTGTGCCCTAATCCTCCACCTACCCTCAGACTGCACTGCAGGTTTCATAGACACTATTCAACCTCAACAACTATATGTAGGCAACTACCACAAAGTTGATTGTCCTATCCAGTGCAGTAGCAGCACAGTCAGCCCCAGCACAGCTTTATGTACCTCCATCAGTGGAGGATTCATTGAAGGAGATTCTGGACAACCAGAAGAAGATCCTGGAGACTTTGGATGCACATGGTAAGGTTATCAAGGATTTGGGCAAGCAGGTGAAAAAGATGAGGAAGACTCGGGCCTCAAAGGAGTCAGTGGAGAAACTGAAAAAGGAGGTAGAAAAGATCTCATCTGCTGGAGATATCCTGCTGGACCTGCTCATGGATGAGACAACCCCAGCAACACATGCAGCAAAGCATGAGGCATCAGATGTAGTAGCTGGCCAGTCTGAGGAGCCGGTTGTCACTATACATACTGCTGAGGAGATGATCCAGATGCTCAGCGACCCCGTGGTCCCCCAGTCCGAGGATGTGGAGATCGAGTTAGAAGACACAGAGGGAGATGATGACCTGATGCAGACAGAGACCACATAGGGAGTGCTTTTTACTCTCTTACCTTTCCCTGATCTTATTTTGTTATTAGCATTGCTGACAATGCTATTTTTTATTTGGGGGTGGTCCACTTTGATTTGGGATGACATTCGGAATGTAATAACTACGATACTATTTTTCTTTATCATTATTTTCACTTTTGGTATGTATATAATTTTACCATTTGATGTATATATTCATTTCCAATATGTATATATTCGTGTTACTCCATTTTGTACATATTCGATTTACTTTCCGTAGTTCACTTCATAACTTATTTCGTATTTTTCCTTAATGGCTTAGCTTCTTATTTCCTTTAATAGATTATTTTTAATTTTTTATATTCTTTTTACATTTTGTGTGAACAATAAGCCTTTGATTTTCTTAATGCCACGGTTCTTTCCAAAGGTGTATCTTGTGTGAACCAGGTGGCTCTTCCCAATGATGGATGGCGTGACAACCTTCTTAAGGGATTGAGTCCGTTTTGTTTTAGCTTTGATATATAGTAGTAATGAATAAAAGTGTCTCAAGTAAGCTTCACTTGGTACTAACACATTTACCTTCGACCTCATGATTAGAGACAAGTATATTGGCAAAGAGTAGCTCTAGTTATGACCTTTAGACTCTTAAGTTGACTAAAACAATCATCGAGTGGTTTCCTTGAGCCATTTGTGATTTTCAAACGTAGCTAGGGCTGTTGTGGGCCCTAGACTTTGTTCTCTTTAACAATCCAACAGCTTGAGAGGTGAGGTATCGAATTGCAAGTCCAAGTTCTGTGCCAATAAGTCTAGAACTTGCCCTGAGTGTTTGTTTAGGCGAAATTAGAAGCGTAACTCGACTTGAGAAATGATTGTAGGATCTCCTTAGTCCAATTTGAACTTTGAAAGCTTCTGTAGCCTACCAATGAGATATCCATAGTCAACCCCTTTGAGCCTAAGCCCTTTTCATTCAACAGCCACATTACAAGCCTTTATCTATTTTATAATGACCTTCTCTTTGCACCCAATCTTTCCTTAGCATTCATGATGAACAATTGGAAAAAGCAGTCAAGGCATATGACAAGGTCCGTAGGGACGTCCTTTGGAGGTGTCTAGAGGTGAAAGGTGTGTCGGTGGCTTACATTAAGGCGATAAAGGATATGTAAGATGGAGCTATGACTCGGGTTAGGACTGTGGGAGGTGACTCAGAGCCTTTTTCGGTTGTTATGTGGTTACACCAAGGATCTGCGCTCAGCCCGTTCTTATTTTCTCTGGCGATGGATGCACTGACACACCATATCCAAGGAGAGGTTCCATGGTGTATGTTGTTCGTTGATGATATAGTTCTAATTGATGAGACGCGAGGCGGCATTAATAGGAGACTGGAGGTATGGAGGCAGGACCTAGAGTCTAAAGGTGTTGATTTGAGTAGGACTAAGATGGAATATATGGAATATAAGTTTAGCGACGTGACAGGGGAAGCGGATGTGGAAGTCAGTCTTGACTCACATGTCATCCTCAAGATAGAAAGTTTTAAGTAATTAGGGTCAATCATCCAGGGAGATGGTGAGATCGATGGGGATTTTACGCACCGTATTAGGGTGGGGTGGATGAAATGCAGGTTAGCGTCTGGAGTCCTGTGTGACAAGAATATGCCACCGAAACTCAAAGGTAAGTTTTATGGAGCGGTGGTTAGACCGGCCATGTTGTATGGATTTGAGTGTTGGCCAGTCAAGAATTCACATATCCAGAAGATGAAAGTATTGGAAATGAGGATGTTGAGATGGATGTATGGTCACACTAGGCTGGATAAGATTAGGAATGAAGATATTCGGGATAGGGTGGGCGTGGCTCCCGTGGACGACAAGATGTGTGAAGCGCGACTTAGATAGTTCGGACACATGCGGAGGAGAAGCCTAGATGCACCGGTTAGGAAGGGTGAGCGCTTGACTTTTGCAGGTACGAGAAGAGGCAGAGGGCAGCCTAAGAAGTATTGGGGCGAGGTGATCAGGCAGGACATGGCGCGACTTCAGATTTTCGAGGACATGGCTTTTGATAGGAACATGTGGAGGTCGAGCATTAGGGTGGTAGGCTAGGGGGTAGTCGAGAGTTCTTCCCTCTTTGTACCGAGTAGTCTGATAGAGTTTTGTTTAGGTTTGTTTGCGTTCTATGTTATGTTCACATTGTTGTTTTGCATAGTTTTGTGTTATTGTCCTTTCACTTATTCGTTGTTGTTATTTTATTTCTGGCATCTTTTGTTGTTACATGCCTTTTATTTTGTTTATTTTATGATATTATTATCTCTCTTGTTGAGACGAGAGTCTCCCGGAAACATCCTCTCTACCATTTTCGAGGTAGGGGTAAAGTCTGTGTACACTTTACTCTCCCCAGACCCCGCTAGTGAGATTTTACTGGGTATGTTGTTGTTCTTGTTGTATAAGTTTGGGGGGAGACGAGGAAATTGAAAGTGATAAAAGGTCCAAAGAATAAAAATAATTGAAGAAAAGTAATGGGCAAAGAAAAGGAAGAAAAGCCAAAAAGAAATATGTCAAAAAGAAAGTGAAGTTTGAAGGGATTCAAAGAACGCAATGATGAATGGCATGGAATGATGAGAAAGGGAGAAAAACAATTGTCATGAGTAAGAAAAAGTGATAGTATGTCTCTCTAGTTCCCTTAAAGAAGAAGAAAATGACTCAAAGAGTCAAGAAAGTATGAGCCGAAATGAGAAAATGAAGTGCTTAAGGAAATATGAAACCATCATAGTTCGATAAGTCCTACCTTGATCCAAAAGCCTTATTACATCCCTGCTAAAGCCCTATATGATTTCAAGTTGAGTGAGCTTACATTAGTGGTGATTCTCATAAGGGGCAAGCTTATGGTACTTAGAGCCGGACTTGTGGCATTCTTTTAAGAGTGATGAGCGCACTTCTTCACAATCCTTATTTTGAGTGTTACGTTCTAAAAAGTGATATTTGCTCATGGAGAGTGGAGGAGGAGGAGTTTGGATCCACAATGACCTATGTGATAGAGCGAGCTTCCTTGATGAATTGATCCAACTTTTGATGCTCTAGTGTCACATTAGAACTATGGTACTCAAAAGGTCATAACATGATGTTGTTGATAATTCATTTGTATTGAGGGTGATTGTTAGTCTCAATTGATGCTTGATGGAGTCACCTTAGGCCAACTGAAATATCCTTTTCTTTTTCTTGTGGAGGTGGAAATTACCTTATTTGCTTGAGGAAAAGAAAAAGCTTAAGTTTGGGGGAGTTGATAAGCAGGGATTTTAACCTATTATTTTCTCTCTTTTACTAGTGTTTAGGGCCAAAAATGCGTGAAGGTATTCCCCGAAACTAATGTAATATGATTGCTTGCAGTGATTGTTCGAATTGAGCCAAAGGAATCATAATCAACTCATAAAGGAGTCAAAACTTGAACAAAAACCAAGACTGGGCAAAAAGATGTGAAACATGGACTACACAAATATTGTGCAGCCGCGGAAGCTACAACACAATCGCGAGCACTATTTTGAGGTCCGCAAAAGGAATATTCAGAGAGATGGATTTTTGGGCTAAAACATGAACGCGGACCGCATCAAAAAAGTGTGGTTGCAAAAGTATCTGCACGGCCGCGATTGGAATTATGCGGACCGCGATTGCTGAGGTTCAGAGAGTTTACAATTCAAGCAAAAATGAGAAGTGCGGTCCGCATCAATATTACACAACCACGGAAGTCTCTCACATGACCGCGATGGAAATTATGCAGTCTGTGAAAAAATGCTCAACCCAGATCCAGAAGTGAAGAACACGGACCGCGATCAGAGTTACGTAGTCGCGAAAGAAAGAGTGCGGCCGCAGTCAGAATTACGGGGCCGCGTAACTTCTGCAGGGGTATTTTTGTCTGAAAATTTCAGCTTAGTATAAATAGAACGTTTGTCATTTTTGGGTTATATTATGTATTGTAGGAGCACCTGAGATGGCTGGAACTTCCCTTTTGGGAAATTTTGTATTAGATTCATCTTTTAACATTAGATTTTCATATCTTAATCAAATATTATGGATTTTATCTTCTTTACATCTTTGATTTCTGTTATTTCCATGAGTAGTTAAACCCATAACTAGGGTTGTGACCCAAACCTAGTGTGGGTATTTTATGGGTATTGAATTTTAGGGCTTGAATGTGTATGAGTTAGTGATATTTAGCCTAGTTCTTGCTAGAATTATAAAATTAGTGGTTGGAAACACCGATTCATTCCTTTATGACATAGTCTCTACTTGAGAAAGAGGGACTAAGTCTAGAAAAACTAGGCTAACAAGGAATTGGGGTGAACTCAAGAAATTGATAGCCCCATTTAAAGGGTTAAACCTAGAGATAGTAATACCCGACTTGAGCTAATATCACTTAAACTGCATGAATACCCATTTGGACTTGAGAAAGCCAAATTAGGCAAAATCACTCAAACTACCAAGAGGTATAGAGTGAGTACTTGGGTGTGATAGCTATATTACGACCCCAACTAAATCAAATTTTCCCAAGATTCTTGCTACCCGTTAGATACCCACCTAGGCGGAAGTCACTACACTAGTCTCTTTAAACACTTGAAAACCAACAACAAAAATATTGTACTTAGTTTCAATCAATGCATACAATAGAATAGAATTAGAAGTAGAATAAAAACCAAAATGTGTGGAAGTGTAATTAGGAACAAAACCCACACTTAGCTCGGATATAAACCTAATTTCAAACCAATTAACTCCTTGTGGATTGAATTCGACCTACTTGGGTAAAAATGCATCGACCACCCTCGCTACTCAATAGTAGTGTAGGCTTGGCCTCAATCATGTGTACAGACTCCGAAGCGGCTACTTCAGCCCAAGCGCTATATCAATGCCCATCATGGCAGAATTAATGAAACATGTTGCGGCGTGCATCCCGATCCCATAAATGTCCTCACAAATCAGGCCCTCGGCCTCACTCAGTCATAAATCTCTCCAGTCTCTCGAGCTCTCATAAATCAAAGTAATCATCCCAAACAATATTTATATTATGCATCAAAAATAGAGTAACAGAGACTGAGCTATGAAGTAGATATGCGTAAACTTGACTGAGTATAGATTTTCAATCAAAACAGTGAGAGGACAGCAAGAAAAGACCTCTAAGGGTCCAACAATACTGGCATAAATCCTAGACGTGGAATCTAGCATGATTTACATTAAATCTTTCTAAAACACATAAGGAGCAGCATATAGATACAACAGGATATGCAACTTTACAGTTGTTACGGGACGGACCAAGTCACAATCCTCAACGGTGCACGCCCACACGCCCGTCACCTAGCATGTGCGTCACCTCTAAATAGTCACATGACACGAAATTCGGGGTTTCATACCCTCATGACTAGATTTACAACCGTTACTTACCTCAAACCGAGAAAATCTCTACTCCGCGATGCTCTTGCCTCTCGATTCGCCCTCCAAATGCTTTGAATATTGTCACAACCAGTAAAATACCATTACTATATGCTAAAGGAATCAATTCCACAAGAAAAACTACCAAAATAGACTCAAAACCCGAAATTGGCTCAAACCCAGTACGTCTCAAAATCCGACAAAAGTCACAAAACTTGAAAGACATTTCACTCACAAGTCCACACATACGTAATTTATAAAAATCCAAAATCATTTGGTACCTCAAATCCTCAATTTACACTCTCCAAAATCCCAAGTCCTAATCCCTTATTTTCACTCCTAAATCCCATTAATTAGATGATAAAACAACGAGCACCATACTTAGGAGTATTAGAGCTCAAGCAGCTTACCTCACTGATAAACCATTGAATCCCCTTCAAAATCACTCCAAAAAGCTCCAAGAAACGACTTGAAAATGGTGGAAATGAACAAAAATTCGCGAAGTCTTCTATTTATAGTTTCTGCCCAAGCTTTTCACATCTGCGGCTCAAAATGCGCACCTGCGGTGCCGCATTTGCACAAAAACCTCCGCACCTGCGAAAAATCACTTAAATCCCCAATTCCACACCTGCGGATACGCACCTGCGGATCTCCTTCCGCTTCTGTGGAATTGGCTCATCTCCTCTCTTCCGCATCTGCGACTTAGCCTCGCACCTGCGGGCTCGCAGATGCGACCACTCCTAAACATCTGCGATTCCAACCCAAGTCTTTTATGTCTGCATCTGCGGCTACCCAAGTACACATGCGGCTCCCCATCCGCAGGTGCAGAGAACACCAGCAGGCACAGAAACCAGCAGAATCAGCCATCTCCCGAAACCCATAATTGATCTGATAACCACTCGAAACTCACTCGAGGCCTTTGGGACCTCAACCAATTATACCAACAAGTCATATATCAATATATGAACTTAGTCGAACCTTCAAATCACTCAAAACAACATCAAAATACCAAATTACCCTCAAATTCAAGTTTAAGAACTTCTAAACTTCTGAATTCCACAAACGACGCCGAAACCTACCAAACCATGTCCGAATGACCTCAAATTTTACACACATGTCAAAAATGACACTACGAACCTACTCCAAATTTCGGAATTCCATTCCGATCCCGATATAAAATTTTCCATTGTCGACCAAAATCGCCAAATTTCTAACTTTCGCCAAGTCAAGCCTTATTCTACTACAGACCTCCAAATCACATTCCGGGCGTGCTCCTAAGTCCAAAATCACCTAACGGATCTAACCGAACTATAAAAATCCAAATCCAAGATCGTTTACACATAGGTCAACATCTGGTTGATTTTTCCAACTTAAGCTTCTAAATAAGAGACTAAATGTCTCATTACACTCTGAAACCACTCCGGACCCGAACCAACTAACCCGATATATCAAATATATCTGAAAATCACAAAAGAAAATGGGGCTATAACTCTCGAAACGACGGCCGGGTCGTTACATCCTCCCCCTCTTAAACAAACGTTTGTCCTCGAACGGGTCTAAAAACATGCCTGGAGTCTCAAATAGGTGTGGATATTTTCTCCGCATCTCCCGCTCGGTCTCCCAAGTGGCCTCCTCCACAGGCTGACCTCTCCACTGCACCTTTACTAAAGCTATGTCCTTTGACCTAAACTTTCGAACCTGTCGATCCAAAATGGCCGCCGGCTCCACATCATAAGTCATATCACCCTCCAATTGAACCGTGTTGACATCCAAAACATGGGACGGATCGCCAACATACTTTCGGAGCATGGAAACATGAAATACCGGGTGCACACTCGACAAACTGGGTGGCAAGGCAAGCTTATAAGCCACCTCCCACTCCTCTGAAGCACCTCGAAAGGCCCAATGAACTGGGGGCTCAACTTGCCCCTCTTCCTAAACCTCATAACACCCTTCATGGGTGATACCTTCAGCAAAAATTTATCCCCAACCATGAAAGATACATCACGGACCTTCCTGTCCGCATAGCTCTTCTGTCTAGACTGCGTTGTGTGAAGCCGCTCCTGAATTAATTTCACCTTATCTAATGCATCCTGAACCAACTCTGTACCCAAGAGCCTAGCCTCACCCGGCTCAAACCATCCTATTGAAGATCTACACCTCCTCCCATATAAAGCCTCGTATGGAGCCATCTGAATACTCTACTTATAATGGTTATTATATGCAAACTCCGCAAGCGGAAGAAACTGGTCCCATGAACCCCCAAAGTCAATTACACAAGCGCGCAGCATGTCCTCCAATATCTAACTAGTGCGCTCGGACTGCCCGTCTGTCTGAGGGTGAAAATTTATGCTCAACTCAACCTGAGTACCCAACTCTCACTACACGGACCTCCAAAACTACTGAGTACCTCTATCTAAAATGATGGAAACTGGGACACCATGCAGGCGAACAATCTCTCGAAGATAAATCTGAGCTAACCGCTTTGAAGTGTAAGTAGTACCAACTGGAATGAAGTGCGCGTACTTGGTCAGCCAGTCCACAATAACCCAAATAGCATCGAACTTCCTCGAAGTCCATGGGAGCCCAACTACAAAGTCCATGGTGATCCGCTCCCACTTCCACTCCGGGATCTCTAATCTCTGAAGCAAGCCATCGGGCCTCTAGTGCTCATACAAACCCAACTATATCCTTTTTCATTTGCCTCCACCAATAGTGTTGCCTCAAATCCTGGTACATCTTCACGGCACCCGGTTGGATGGAATACCGCGAGCTGTGGGACTCCTCAAGAATCAACTCCCGGAGCCCATCTACATTAGGCACACATATCCGGCCCAGCATCCTCAACACGCCGTCATCACCAATAGTCACATCCCTAGCATCACCTCACCGGACCTTGTCCTGAAAAACGAGCAGGTGGGGATCATCATACTGACGCTCCCTGATACGGTCATAAAGAGAAGACCTGGAGACCATGCAAGCCAATACCCGACTCGGCTCCAAAATATCCACTCTCACAAGTTGTCCCGCTAAGGCCTGAACATCCAATGCCAAGGGTCTTTCTTCTGCCTGAAGATATGCTAAACTCTCCGCTCGGCGACTCAAAGCATCGGCCACCATATTGGCCTTCCCCGGATGGTACAAAATAGTGATATCATATTCCTTAAGAATCTCCAACCATCTTCGCTGACGTAAATTAAGATCCTTCTACTTAAACAAATATTGCAGACTTCGGTGATCAGTATAGATCTCACAATGAACTCCATACAAATAATGACGCCAAATATTCAAGGCATGAACAATGGATGCTAACTCAAGATCATGGACAGGATAGTTCTTCTCATGGGTCTTCAACTGGCGCGAGGCAAAGGCAATCACCCTACCCTCCTGCATCAAAACACATCCAATATCTATCCTCGAGGCATCACAATACACGGTGTAAGAACCTGAAGCTGATGGCAGAACTAACACTAGAGTTGTGGTCAAAGTAATCTTGAGCTTCTGGAAGCTCTCCTCACACTCATCCAACCACCTGAATGGAGCACCCTTTTGGGTCAATTTGGTCAAGGGCGATGCAATAGATAAAAATCCCTCCACAAAGCGGCGGTAATAACCTGCAAAACCAAGAAAGCTCCTAATCTTCGTGGCTGAGGACGGTCTAGTCCAACTCTGCATCACCTGTATCTTCTTCGTATCCACCTGAATACCCTCACTGGACACCACGTGCCCCAAGAATGCTACTGAACTGAGCCAAAACTCACACTCGGAGAACTTTGCATAAAGTTTCTCCTCCCTCAATCTCTGCAATACAACCATGTTGAGCATTCTCCTCCTGACTACGAGAGTACACTAGGATTTCATCAATAAATACAATAATGAACGAGTCCAAATAGGGCTGGAATACACTGTTCATCAAAAGCATGAACGCTGTTGGGGCATTGGTCAGCCCAAAAGACATCACCAGGAACTCATAATGTCCATAACGGGTCCTGAAAGTTGTCTTGAGAATATCTTAATCCCGAATCTTCAGTTGGTGATACTCGAACCTCAAATGAATCTTGCAGAACACCCTCGCTCACTGAAGATGGTCAAATAGATCATTAATACGAGGCAAAGGATACTTGTTCTTGACTGTGACCTTGTTCAACTACCTGTAATCAATGCACATCCTCATGGAACCATCCTTCTTATTCACAAATAGAACCGGTGCACCCCAAGGTGACACACTAGACCAAATAAACCCCTTATCAAGGAGCACCTGAAGTTGTTATTTCAACGCTTTCAACTCTGCCAGTGGAATAGAAATGGGCTGAGTGCCCGACACCAAATCAATACCAAAGTCAATATCCCTATCAGGCGACATGCCAGGTAGGTCTGCAGAAAACACATCCAGAAAATCACGTACTACCATAATAGAATGAACCGTAGGAGTCTCTGCACTAACATCTCTCACAAAAGCCAAATATGATATGCAACCCCTCTCAACCATACGCTGAGCCTTTAAATATGAAATCACCCTACTTGGTACATAATCTATAGAACCGCTCCACTCAACGCTCGGAATCCCGGCATCGCCAACGTCACGATCTTAGCGTGACAATCTAGAAAAGCATGACATGGAGATAACCTATCCATACCCAATATCACATCAAAGTCAACCATACTATGCCGCAAAAAGTCCACTCGGGTCTCTAGACCCCCAATAGTCACCACACATGACCGATATACGCAGTCCATAACAATAGTATCGCCCATAGGCGTAGATACATGAACAGATGAAACTAAAGATTCACGGGGAATATCCATAAAATGAGATAAATATGAGGAAACATATGAATACGTATAACCAGGGTCAAATAATACCGAGGCATCTCGGTGACAAGCTGAAACATACCTGTAATCACAGCATCTGAAGCAATGGCATTTGGTCTGGCAGGGAGTGCATAGAAACGGGCCGGACCACTACCTGGTAAGACTCCCCTCTAGGGCGACCCCTAGCTGACTGACCTCTACCCCTAGCTGACTGGGCGGGTGGTGAAGTAATTGGTGCTGAAGTTGAAGGCTTGACTCCTCTGCTTAGATGGACCCTCATGACGACGAGGACACTGCCTCCGCATATGCCCAAACTCCCCATACTCAAAACAACTCCCTGGTGTTGGCGACAGGGACTGAAGGGAATCTCTAGCACCAGGATAACTGGTAGAAGAACCTGGCATGGAAGAGCCCTGAACTGATGGAGCACGGGACGAACTATGGGCTGGGAGGGCACTGAGTGATGACTGGCCCTGATGAGAACTGTGAGAACTATGGCCCGATGATGCACCCGGTGAACTAGGTAGGCTAACTGAGCATGCCTGAATAGACGGCCTCTGTCGTGCTGGAAATGACCCCCATGAGGTGCACCACTGAATCCACCCTGTCCAAGAGGCCTCTTGGCCTCCCTCTCAACCCTCTCCTGACCGCGAACCATCTCAATCTGTCGAGAAATGTCGACAACCTTATCAAAAGTAGTACCAAACACTCTCTCTCTCTAGTCATAAGCAATCAAAGCTGGAAAGTGAGGCCATCTATAAACCTCCTGATCCTCTCTCTATCTGTGGGAACTAACCAGATAGCATGACGGGCTAACTCTGAGAATCGCAGCTCATACTGAGTCATAGACATATCACCATGATGAAGCTGCTCAAATTGTTTGCGCAGCTCCTCTTTGTGAGACTGAGGCACAAACTTCTCCAGAAAGATAACGGAGAACTGCTGCCAAGTAAGGGGTGTTGCGCCAACCGGCCTACGCCTCTCGTAAGCCTCCCACCAACTGAATTAGCCCTAGATATATGGAAGGTAGTGAATGAGACCTCACTGGTCTCCAGAATACCTGCTGTATGAAGCATCCTCTAACACCTATCCAAGAAACCATGTGCATCCTCACTCTCTGCACCACTGAAATATGGAGGCTGGAGTCTGCCAAACCTCTCCAATCTATGTTGCTCATCCTCAGGCATAACAGGAACCACATAGTCCTGAGCAACTGCAACCGGATGGGCTGGTGGTGCCCCCGGTGTCTGGAGTCCCTGAACAACCTGCTCAGGTGTGCGGTCTATGGGAGTCTGAGTGCCTTCCCCAGCCTGAGAAGTAGCTGCGGTCGTAGAAATTGAGACCTCCTGAGCAAGGCTAGTACACACTGACATAATCTGAGTTAGGGCCTCCTGAAGGCCAGGAATCACAATAGGCAGAGGTGGTGACTGAGCTGGTCCTGCTGGGACATCTGCGACTGGGACCTGGTCGTGGTCTGGAGCAACTGGAGGGTCTACAAGTACTGCCCCGGCTGCTGTACGGGCTGCACCTTTACCCCTACCACGGCCTCGACCATGGCCTCGGCTTTTTGCAACCCTGACTGGTGGTACCGATGGCTGGTCCTCCTGACTGGTAGTGCGATTCCTCACCATCTGTGAGAGAATGAAACAATAGAAGTTTAGTTACCAGAATCAACAGATTCGCACGACAATAATTCAAGAATGTGAGATTTTTTCCTAAGGGTTCTGCAGCCTCTCGAAGATAAGTACGGACGTCTCTGCACCGATCCACAAGACTCTTTAAAACCTGCTCATGACCCATGAGACCTGTGCAACCTAGGCTCTGATACCAACTTGTCACGATCCAAAACTAACCCTATCATAATGGAGCCTATCGTGATATTAGGCAAGCCGACACATTACTAAAACACATTGGTATTTCTCTTTAGAAGATAATTCAAAGATATTCATAATAAAACCTTCATAAGAGAGTTCAACTCAAAATAAACGTGCGGAAAAAGAAAGCCCGACATTAGGGTGTCACTAGTCATGAGCAACTACTACAACCGTCTGATAACCACAAGACTAACATAGTCTGGGAAAAACCAAATACATCTAATAGGAAGATAAGGAAGAAGAAAAGCAGTGCTGCGTTTGCCAGGAAGCTACCTCGCTATCTCTGATGATCCACGACTTAATTAATCAACAACCTCTACGGTGTCCAGAAATGCCTGGATATGCACACAAGGTGCTAGGAGTAACGTGAGTATGCCAACTCAGCAAGTAACAACAGTAAATAAAGACTGAGAAGTAGTGCGACCTAAATGCAGGTATAGTTCATATCAAAAAGTTCAGTAACATACGACATGCTTTAAAACCGGAGTTTAAGTCAAATCAGCTCGTTTAAATCATGTTCTAGTAAAATCATTCAAAAATATCGTTCAACAGTTTTCAAACAAAGGTTCAATGCAGCTATGAGCACAAATGATGCAATCATAAACCGCCCCTCGGGAAAACATCACTCAATCCTCCCAATCCTCCAACCTCGCAATCACTCATGCCTCCTAATCACTCATCACTCGGCACTCGCACTCCGTAGGTACCTGCACTTACTGGGGTATGTACAGACTCCTGAGGGGCTCCTTCAGCCCAAGCATCATATCAATGACCATCATGGAAGAATCAATGAAACATGTTGCGGCATGTATCCCGATCCCATAAATGTCCTCACAAATCAGGTCCTCGGCCTCACTCAGTCATAAATCTCTCCAACCTCTCGGGCTCTCAGAAATCAAAGTAATCAGCCCAAACAACATTTATATGATGCATCTAAAATAGAGTAACAGAGACTGAGCTATGAAGTAGATATGTGTAAACATTACTGAGTACAGATTTTTAATCAAAACAGTGAGAGGACAGCAAAAAAAGACCTCTAAGGGTCCAACAATACTGGCATAAAGCCTAGACATGGCATCCAGCATGATTTACAGTAAATCTTTCTAAAACACATAAGGAGCATATAGCTACAATAGGATATGCAACTTTACAATTGCTACAGGACAGACCAAGTCACAATCCTCAACGGTGCACGCCCACACGCCCGTCACCTAATATGTGTGTCACCTCCAAATAGTCACATGACACGAAATCTGGGGTTTCATACCCTCAGAACTAGATTTATAATCGTTACTTACCTCAAACCAAGCAAATCTCTACTCTGCGATGCTCTTGCCTCTCGATTCTGCCTCAAAATTCTCAGAATCTAGTCATAATCAGTACAATACCATTAATATATGCTAAAGGAATCAATTCCACAAGAAAAGCTACCAAATTAGACTCAAAATCCAAAATTGGCTCAAACCCAAACCCCGAGCCCACGTCTCAAAATCCGACAAAAGTTACAAAACTTGAAAGCCCATTCATGAACGAGTCCACACATACGTAATTTATCAAAATTCGACATCATTTGGTCCCTCAAATCTTCAATTTACACTCTCCAAAATCCCAAGCCCTAACCCCCTTATTTTCACTCCTAAATCCCACTAATTAGATGATAAAACAAAGGGAAAACACCATAGTTAGAAGTATTAGAGCTCAAGCAAGTTACCTCACTGATAAACCCTTGAATCCCCTTAAAAACCACTCCAAAAAGCTCCAAGAACCGACTTGAAAATGGTGGAAATGAACAAAAATTCGCGAAATCTTCTATTCATAGTTTCTACCCAGGCTTTTCGCACCTGCAGCTCAGAATGCGCACCTGCGGTGCGATTTGCGCAAAAACCTCCGCACCTGCGGAAAATCACTTAAATCCCCAGTTCCGCACCTGCGCCCCAGGTTCCACACCTGCGGACGGGAACATGCGCATCTCCTTCCGCTTCTGCGAAATAGGCCATCTCCTCTCTTTTGCATCTGCGACTCAGCCTCGCACCTGCGGGCTTGCAGATGCGACCACTCCTACGCACCTGCGGTTCCAGCTCAGATCTTCTATGTCCGCATCTGCAGTTACCCAAGCGCACATGCGGCTCCCTATCCGCAGGTGCGTAAAACACCAGCAGCCCCAGAAACCAGCAAAATCAGCCATCTCCCAAAACCCATAATTGATCCGATAACCACTCGAAACTCACCCGAGGCCCTCGGGACCACAACCAACCTTACCAAAAAGTCATATATCAACATACGAACTTAGTCGAACCTTCGAATCACTCAAAACAATATCAAAATACCAAATTACCCTCGGATTCAAGCTTAAGATCTTCTAAACTTCCAAATTTCGCAAACAACGCTGAAATCTACCAAACCACGTCCGAATGACCTCAAATTTAACACACACGTCAAAAATGAAACTACGAACCTACTCCAGTTTACAGAATTCCATTCCGACCCCTATATCAAATTTTCCACTGCCGACCAAAATCGCCAAATTTTCAACTTTCGCTAATTCAAGACTAATTCTACTACGGACCTCCAAATCACATTCCAGACGTGCTCCTAAGTCCAAAATCACCTAACGGATCTAATCGAACCACAAAAATCCAAATCCGATATCGTTTACATAAGTCAACATCCGATTGATTTTTTCAACTTAAGCTTCTAAATAAGAGAGTAAATGTCACATTACACTTCGAAAATACTCCGGACCCGAACCAACTAACCCGATAGATCAAATATAGCTGAAAAGCACAAAAAAGCATAAATGGGGAAAACGGCACTATAACTCTCGAAACGACGGTCGGGTCGTTACAGACCACAAGGGTCTATCGTACGCAGTCTTACTCTATATTTCTGCAAAAGGCTGTTTTCACGGCTCGAACTCATGACCTCCTCGTCGCAAGCACTGCCGAACCTAGGATTTTATACAAGCGAGTTCAAGAAAAAAAATAACAATAGGTATTAGTATAAGCGGCAGAGGCGGAGCCATACAGTCGGTTATGGGTTCAGTCCAACCCAGTAATTTTTGTTCAAATCATGTATTTGTCTTAAAATTTTCATTAATATGTACAAATTATAAATTTGGAACCTAGTAACTTAAAAAGATTACGATCCCGAGCCCATAAGTTTAAAATCCTGACTCCGCATCTGATAAGCAGTGTTGGATATGACAAGCATATAAGGTTTTATCACTTTTTCTTTTCTTAAAAAAATCTCAAAATGTCATTTTAAATCACGCTATATAGTTTTAACAAAGTTTAAAATATTTTTGAAAAGATACAAAAAGTTATATGCTTCTATTTTCAGCAATTTATCTATTCGATTTAACAAATTTTACTTCAATTAATTAAGTTTTAAGAAAGTACTAGCTCTAAGATATTCATATAAAATCTAGAAATTTTCTTGTTATTATGTTAGAAGTTTTTATTTCAAAAAAAAAGAAGAGAATAATAAAAATTTATAAATAATAAAAAATTTATAAATACTAAATAATTCCAATAATTGGTGAAAAGGAGTTATGTACCAAATCCAAAATTTTAGTATAAAACAGATAGAGATTTCAACATAGACTAAAGTAAATTAAACTAACAAATACATAATTTGAATAAATATCATGAAATTTTGAATCGAAATTCAAGTTGTAGATAGGCTTTATTTTTTAAAGAAAATTAAACTATAGAATAATTATTATTGATTTCAAGCAAAGAAAGAAAATAAAGTAAAATAGTAAAATTAAAAAGAAGAGGACATGAGAGAAATAAATTCAGATGGGGCAAAGTGGTAGAAATTGCACGGGGCGCCCTATTTGGTCGCCTCCATTTAACCTATACTCATATTTTTAAAATTATCTAACCTATACCTTAATTTTTTCAATCAGGCGCCGCCTTCCTGATACATGTGCAAAATTTCAGCTTATTTAGTGCTGAAGTTTTTACAAACGAACTAAATAACTTCAGCATCTTCTGTTGAAGTTTTTTAAAAAGTTTTATGACAAAACTAATTAATCCAGAACAAAACTTCAGCATATCGGGTGCTGAAGTTTTTACAACTAAACTAAATAACTTCAGCATCTTCTGCTCAAGTTTTTCAAAAAGCTTTTTATGAGAAACTATTGAATCCAGGACAAAACTTCAGCATATAGAGTTTTGAAGTTTTTACAAATGAACTAATTAACTTCAGTAGAAGATGCTGAAGTTTTTGAAAAAGCTTTATGACAAAACTAATTAATCCAAGACAAAACTTCAGCTTATTTAGTGTTGAAGTTCTTACAAATGAACTAAATAACTTCAGCACTTCTGATGAAGTTTTTCAAAAAGCTTTTTATGAGAAACTATTGAATCCAGGACAAAACTTCAGCATATTGGGTGCTGAAGTTTCTACAACTAAACTAAATAACTTCAGCATCTTCTGCTGATGTTTTTCAAAAAGCTAATGACGACAAAACTAATGAATCCAGGACAAAACTTCAGCATATAGAGTGCTGAAATTTTTACAAATGAACTAATTAACTTCAGCAGAAGATACTAAAGTTTTTTAAAAAAGTTTTATGACAAAACTAATTAATTCAGGACAAATTTCAGCTTATTTAGTGATGAAGTTTTTACAAATAAACTAAATAACTTCAGCACTTCTGCTGAAGTTTTTGAAAAAGCCTAGAATGCTGAAGTTTGTGTGAAAACCTTTGCTACTTCAGGCCCGTATGCCTAAAGTTTATGTGAAAAATGGGTACGCTTGCAATTTTTTTACAAAGCCCGTATAAGTTAAAACGTGACCCGAAAAATAAATATAGATGCAAAAGCCCCGACAAAGTGACTTTTCCTTATGGTAGTACCATCCATACATTTTGAACCTGCTGGACCAACTCGACAGATAACGCAATTGCATCAAGTGGGTACAAGTTGTAAATATAACGAATTTCTTTGTTAAAAATACAATTTTTCTGCATATACAATACAATTTTTTAAAGAAGCGGATCTAACTGAACGGGCTTGACCTTTCGTGAATCCGTCCCTAATCGCATGGCAGCATCTTGATCAGAAATTAGTATTCAAAATCTGAACTTTTATTAGTTGTCAATACAATAATTCATGAATTTGGGAAGTACTACAGTATTAAAAATTAAAAGAGCCACACATTTAGACTTCCTATATGACAAATATAATCAACAAAAACGATAAATTTAAATTCTTTGTATTTACTTTTGATTAAATTAATCCACTTGAATTCCCGAGTCATATGTTTCACCAGCTTTCCAGTTCTCAGGTATATTATTGACAGGAATAATCCATGTCTCATCTCCATCATCAGTACTGAGTAGCATTCTTAGTTGTAATGGTCCTCTTGGAGGTGAAGAACTAGTCCATACTGCTCCACGTGTCCTATCCAGTAGCTTGCATACAAAATTTTGTGTCTACATATTGGAAAAAGATTTTAAGTTATATATATACCTCGAAAATGTAAAGATTATTTTAAACCAGCAATAGCAAATTAATTATTACCATGTAATAAGTCACCAATTAATAATATAAATTATAGATATTTACCTATAATTACATTATAATTAACTTAAATTCATTGTGATTTGTGAGAAACATGTGAATACTTTAAGCTTCGTAGCATAAAATTTGGATACAGCCTTTACTTGTTCTGTTTTAATTACTTGTTATATTGGTTCCAATCTGATCCGGGGATTAATAATGAATTAAACTCAAAAATAGCCAGATTTATAAGTGGTCATTCAAAAATAGCCACAGTTTCAAAAGTAATCGAAATTTAGCCACTTTTCATGTAAAGATAAGTCTGAACGAAAATATTGTTTAAAATCCGAAAAATACTCCAGCATAATATACTGGAGCTCCAGTATATTATACTGGAGTTCCAGCAAAGTATACAGGACTTCCAGCATAATATATTGGAGTTCCAATATAATATATCGGTCCAGCATAATATGTTGGAAGTTCATACACATGTGCTTCAATCTCCAGTATATTATGCTGGAACTTTTCGCGTGTTGGAGTTCCAGCATAATATGCTGGAACTTTTCGTGTTGCAGCAAAATAATGGTTATTTTCCAATGACTTTGCAAACGCTGGTTATTTTTAAATGACCAGTCCAAAAACTGACTAACATATGCTATTTTTACATTAATAATCCTAAGATTATAATCCTTGTATTATCCCCATATCCGATATGAGATAGCTAATATTAAACTTTTGGTTAAAAAGTATACTGATATTAGTTAATACACATAATTAAATATGGGATAAATGTAATTCACAATTCTATCCCCGATAACCAAACGACCCCCTAATTAATAATTAACCTAAAAATAAGGTATAATTTATTTATTACAATAAGTTAAAATATTGCATGTAATTTTTAAATCCATACCTCACACAATTGCACAGCAGTAATGTCGGTTTTGCCTTGTTGGTACCATATTACAAAAGCCAAGTAATAAGGATTATCGCTGCTCTCATCAATCTTGATTGTAATATTCTTGCTTGGGTAGCTGCAGGAAACCCTGTTCAATTGAGAGAGAGAGTGTTACAAATGTTAAAGTCTCCCCTCCCAAGAATTTCAAATTAAATTAATTTCTTTAATATAATTGTGTTTGACTGAACACAAAACTTAACAACGAAAAAGAGACTTGTGACGCATAAGATGTCATAAACAAACACACACACACATATAGGGCCGGAGCCAGCCTTTTACTTACGGGTTCGGTTGAACCCAATAGTTTTTGTACAAATTTTATATTTATCTAGTGAAATTCATTAATATGTACAAATTATTATTTAGAACCCAATAACTTAAATGAATTAAAATCTTGAACCCATAAATTTTAAATCTTGACTCCGTCTCTGTATATATATACACACGTCATATCAAAAGCACCATTAGAACTTGTACTATTAATAGCATATTTGGTCAAGCTTCTCAAGAGTCCAAAAGTAACTTGAGGTGTTTGGCCAAGCTTTTTTGGGGGGAGAAATGATTTTGGGAAAAAGCAGAAGCAGTTTCTGAGAAGCAGAAAAAAGTAGTTTCTTCCCAAAAGCAGAAGCAGAAGCAGTTTTGACTTTTCTTCTTACCAAGAATACCCTTAATAAAATATAGTATATACCAAAATAACTATTAAACATAATACTTAGGATATTAATGTATAAATATTTCTTATTATTTTTAAGATAACTTTCTAATATATAGTGACTCTAGGGATGAATATTTTTATATTTTGTTGAATGATTTTTAATATATTTAAAAGAATTAAGTACTTTTAAATTTTATTTTCATATTTTACTTAAGTAAAATGAAAAGATTTAATTATTACATATAATAACAAATTTTTGAGATTATATTTACTTATAACATTAAATATTAAGTAAATCTATTTATGTCCTTATTCGTAATTTAATACTTAAAAGCACTTTTTGAAAAGCTTGGCCAAATACAAACTATTGCTCAAAAGTGTTTTTTAGAGTGATTAGCCAAACACAAACTGCTTCTTTCCAAAAATACTTTTGAAAAAAATACTTATCAAAATAAGGTGATTTCTCTAGCTTGGCCAAACATGCTATAAATCTTTCATGACATTTCTATGGCCGAAGAGCCAGGGGCGGATGCACCTTGCCCATACGGTGTCACATTACACCAATTTGTCAAATTTCTTTTAATATATATATATATATATATTAA
>ML379205.1:0-33728 GCA_005239525.1 Nicotiana knightiana | reverse complement strand
TTAGGCTAAAAAAAATAGCCCCCCCCCCCCCCCCCCTCCCTTCCTTTCTTTCTAGTAGAATTAAAATAGTTGTACCTTTCTATTCAAGATATCTTTGTAATAAAATTCTTAGATTTTATACTCTCTTTGCTTACTTGATCACATAGATTAATTCATATAATTTAAGTTCGGCCGGGACCCACAGTTGTGGACCTCTAGAAGTGCCTAACACCTTCTCCTGGAGGTAATTTGATCCCTTACCCGATCTTTGGTGGCGTGGACCAGTTAAACAAGAGTCATTTGCACAACACGTGCCCTAACGCACCTTAAAAATTGTTTGGTGGCGACTCTCCTCTTTTAATACCTCCTTAAAAGAGTTGTCACATGTCAAAACCCGATTTCGCGAGAAAAAAGGGGCGTGACAGCATGGCGACTCTTCTAGGGATTTACAGTTAGGCTCTTACCATAGCAAACTTGGCTTATGTGGATCAGTCTTCTTTGTTACAAACGCGTTTCCTTTTTCCGTCTTTATTTGCTTCTATATGCACATCTCTCTCCCATTTTCCTTTTACTTGTTCAATTCGTTGTTACATGCACATCCCTCTCCCGTTTTCCTTTTACTTGTTTAAATTCATTATAATATGCACATCCCTTCCCTTCTTCACCTTTATTTCCTTAAATTGGTTATAACATGAACATCCTTTTTCCTATTCACTTTTACTTGCTCTAAACTACTCTTCATTTGTTTAAAGATTTCTATATCATGTCACTCCCGCCCCTACTCCCTTGCTTGCTTTGTTACATTCCCTATATTCCACAAACTAACTTCTTTCTTTGTCTTTATTTTACGTCTTTTATGTTTTACCGTAATACTGTATTTATTGCTTTTACATATTTATCATGCAAATACTTGGCAACGTGTTATTGTCCCTGCATAAAGCATGCTCCACACCATATTCCACTTGTGTCCGACTAATAACATAGTGGCACTTGATGAGTGTCCGCGATCTTCCAAAATTACCTTTTTAAATTGGAAAGGCTTATTTACGGTAAACTAGTCGATCAGCAGTGCAGTCGACGGTCTCATGCCTTCCCTCTCAAGTTGTCCACTTGAGAGTATCAGTCTAGACCATTCTAGAAACCTCGCTCCAATATCAACTGTGCATGCATCATGTCAAACCTAGTACGGGTTAGAACATTGTTCACGTGATAACCTATTAATACAATCCTTATCCAAAGTCCGATGGTATTTCCATAATCCCACTGGACACCATCATGTTATGTGCGTTACTTAGAGAAAACATGCCGGTATGTTGATCATTAATGTGTAAATAGTCAAATCTGGAGGGGGGAAAGGGCTAACTCTATTTGTTTGCAGGAAATGAAGCACGAAGTCCCAGGTTAGGCATGGTTCAAAACATCCCACCTTTGCTGCTTGATTGGTGGAAGAACCTCTCACCTAGTGACAAGAATCATGTGAAAAGGGTCCTTGGTAATTTACCGTACTTATTGGACATTCGGCCAAATAGGATATTGATTGAGGTCGCCACTGTGTTTTGGGATGAGAAAAGGGCTGCCTTCCGCTTTAGTGACATAGAAATGATTCCTCTCTTAGAGGAAATAGGAGGCTTCGCTAAGCTGCCATGGGATAGTCCGGGTTTATTAGTACCAGAAAATCGCACTCCCCGCGATTTTTTGAAAATGCTAGGTTTCAAGAAAAATGATGAGTTACTCTGTCTGAAGAAGTCATACATCCCATTTGAATTCCTTTATGAATATAATAGGCACAGCAAGTCATATCTCCTTCATCATGATGAGCTTGCCATCACTTCCTTGGGTTGGACGCACCGCGAAGTTTTAGTGTTCATTATTTGTTTCTTGGGGTTGCTGATATTTCTGATGAAAGGAAAGGATCCACACTCTCTTAGCCATGGTCGCTAGGACTCTAATGGAAGGAATCTAGGGACAAATTTACACTATCATCTCCATGATCTTGGTTGCAATTTACCGCACACTAGATCGATGCAAACAGGGGTATGGACACTTTGAGGGTTGTAGTCTGTTGTTGCAAATTTGGTTATTAGAACATATCCAGAGAGGAGAATATCGCCAAGAGCTTCTGCGACGACCATTGAATGACTACATAGCTTACCAACATCCAAAGAGAATGACATTTATCCTAGATAGGTTTGCACAACCTGGAAGTGTTGTGAGTTGGGTGCATTTCTTTAGCAATCTGACCGACGAAAAGGTACATTGGATGTTTGAATGGTTTCCTAACAGTGATTTCGTCATCTGATCAAGAGAGACTACTCATCTAGTGCTGATCGGGTTAAGGAAAATCTATCATTATGCTCCTATAAGGGTAATGAGGAAAGCGGGAAGAAAACATGTTATAACTCGGGTTTCCAACATGGTCCGGTACAAAGCAGATTTTAAAGGGAACGTCATTCCATTCAAGTTCGAGGCACAGCATATGTGGAATCAGAAGGTCGTTATGGAGAAAGATACTATCGAGCCAGACAGGTATCATGCAGGCCATGTGTACTTCTACCCATCATGGTTGGTGGATAATATAGAGGGGGATGTCAATCCGGGAATTAATCTGAAAAATAGGGTTATAGGTGACGCTGCTGAAGCACAAGTCAAGTATAGGATGCTGCGCAAGAGGGTCTTCAAGTCTGAAGCTGGGCATTTGGAACAACACAAAGTGGATATGGAAGCAATCAACGAATGGAGAGAAATTTCTACTAAATCAACAGATAGATTGGAATATTTGGAGCAAGGGCTAATGGAACTTGAGGGAAATATGAGAAAGAGACTCTCAGATTGTCAGCACGGAAGGCGAAGAAGGAAGACATCTAGCAAGGGCTTACCTACTATTGGATATGTGCGACCTGCGGAACCTGATCGACGGATCCAAAAAGGCCAAGCATGGAGTCCTTCTGGGGACAAGTAGATTAGGAAATAATGTATTTACTTCTTTCTATATTCGTTTTAGATTTTGATTAAGGCAAATGCCATTAGTGACTTTCTCATCATTGTCGTTTTAGTAAGGATTCGATTCGTTTTCGCATTAATGAAATGAAGCAATTATTGGCATCAATTTTCTCCAAGTTTATGTTTCTCTTAGGCCTACCTCGGGCACAACAAAGTTCCTCAAATTAGGACGCGGATTTATTACATAATTCTGCAACACATGTTCAATATCGCAAACATTTTTTTATAATCCTTACTGACTTGGTTACCTTTTGTTTTTCTTTTATTTTGTTTATTCCCATTCCCCAAGGTTGGTTCGTGCATACTGGCATCATCAGCATATCACACCAGATCCAGAGGTCCTCCACCTCCTCCTCTACCAAGTGATCCCAAGAACAAAAAAAAAAGTGAAAATAGATGATATGAGTGGCAAGGAGAGAACATTGAAACTTCAGACGGTCGAGGTACTCCATCACAGAATGATTTGGTCTTACATCTGGAACAGAAAATATTGGAGCTACAAGGGGAGCTCGAGTAGGTCCGGAACTTGGAAAACCTTTCTCTCACTCTAAATGTCCCCGACATCAACCAACAAAACACAAACGCCCAAAACCCAGCACCTTCCCAAAACACATAGAACCAAAATCCACCGACAAATCCTCCCGCGCCACATCAATATGCCACACCTCCTCAAAACCATAATCCTCCACCAGTACCTACTCCTCCACAACACCATCACCATCCAACTAAATATCCATGAACCACCACTTACCACACTCCTCAAAACGCACCGTAGCCTACTTCTGATCCGCAAAACTCAACCAATGACCACTATTATGCCCAGATTCCCGGAGTCCTCCAAAGAAATTCCATATATGTGGAAACTTTACCCCATACCCCACGACATACCCTATATATACCAGAATCCACCAAGAAGGGCCTGCTCATCAAAAACATGGCGGAAGAACTCAAGAAGCTCACTAGCAGAGTTCAGAGTGTCGAAGGAGGCAAGGGCATTGAGGGTTTGAATTATGAGGATTTGTGTATTCATCCAGATGTAGAACTACCAAAGGGTTACAAACCTCCCGAGTTCAAAATGTTCGACGGAACTGGTGATCCGAAAGTGCATCTGAGAACGTATTGTGACAAATTTGTAGGGGCTGGCAAGGATGAGCAAATCTGTATGAAGCTATTCATGAGGAGCCTCACTGGGGATGCCTTGTCTCGGTACATCAGTCAGAACCCAAAGAAGTGGGTTAGTTGAGTGAGCATGGCGTCAGATTTCATGGATCAGTTCAGGTTCAACACAGATAACGCACCAGACGTTTTCTACATTCAGAATATCAAGAAAAAATCAACAGAAATCTTCCGCGAGTATGCTACTCGGTGGAGGTCTGAAGCCGCAAAAGTAAGGTCGGCACTCTAAGAAGAATTAATGAATAAGTTCTTCGTCAGAGCTCAAGATCCGCAATACTACGAAAGATTGATGGTTATTGAAAACCATAAATTTTCTGACATCATCAAGCTGGGGGAAAGAATAGAAGAAGGGATCAAAAGCGGAATTGTGACAAACATAGAAGCACTCCAAGCCACAAATAAAGCTTTGCAGTCATGAGGTATCTCCAAGAAGAAAGAAATGGGTGTAGTAATGGTAGCCCAAGGTCCCAAGTCTCCTTTTACATACCAAACATCTCCACCCACATATCAGCCTTCACCCCTAGATACCAACAACCTGCCGCCACCTACCACACTTATAACACCCAACCAGCATATTACCACTCACCACCATCCCGCCAAACTTACCAAAAACCAAGACCAAATTTCGACTGCTGACCACACAACCAATACACTCAGTTGTTGAACCCATAGACCAACTATATAAGAGGCTAAATGATGTAAGTTATGTCACTCACATTCCTGTTGTTGCTATGGAAAACTCTTCCCAGTGGATTAACACAAAATAGACATGTGCATATCACTCAGGCATGAAGAGTCATACTATTGACGAGTGTCGTACTCTAAAGGATAATATTCAAACATTAATTGATACTAAAGTCATACAGGCAAAGAAGGCCGCACCCAACGTTTGTAACAATCCTCTCCCAGATCACAGAGGTGAAGGGGTAAATGTGATAGAGACCGATGATGAATGGGACTTAGAAGGGTCAATTGGGCTCATTCGTGAAGGGGATGATCCTAAAACATCTCCAGTCACTCTCACACCTATCATGGTACAAACTCAGGCACCAATTGAAGTTGAGGTCTCCGCACTAACTCCGTTTGAAATTAAAGTGAAAACACCCTTCACCGTGATGGTATCACCCACACCGTCTTATAATTCTAATGCTATACCATGGGATTACGTTGCGGAAGGAAGAAGGGAAAGGAAAAGCAAAAATGGAAGAAATAGGTGCAGCGCAAGGCATGACCAGAACCGTTAGGGTTTATATACCCGAGCATTTAGGAGGAACGAGCAAAGAAGCTACCTCTGAGCCGCATGTCATTGATACCGGCCTGGATGACCTTTGGAGAAAGGTGCAGGCAAGAGAATACTCTGTGGTTGACCATATGAACAAGACTCCTACTCAAATATCCATTTTATCACTGTTGCAAAACTCCGAGGCACATAGGAATGCCTTGATGAAGGTGTTGAATGAAGCCTATGTACCCAATAACATCACCACTGGAGAAATGGCCAACATGGTAGGGCAAGTGTTGGAAATCCACAAGATCACTTTTCATGAGAACGAGTTTCCACCGAAATGATTAAGTAACAACAGGGCACTACCTATCACGGTGCAATTTGAGGACACGTTCATTGCCAGAGTCCTAATAGATGGGGGTTGGAGTCTCAACATATGTCCGATAACTACCCTGAAAATATTGGGTAAAGGCATGCACGAGATACGAGCATGAAGTATGAATGTGAAATCATTTGATGGGTCTTAAAGGGACACAATTGGGAAACCAACCTCAGCCTACAGATAGGCCCAACCTGGTTCGATGTTGAGTTTCAAGTATTGGATATATCTGCTACCTACAACTTATTATTGGAGCGATCTTGGATACATGCCACTAGGGCCGTAACTTCTACTCCACATCAGGCTGTGAAGTTTGAGTGGAACCATCAGGAAGTGATTATCCATGGATATGGGAGCAATCCCATTTATACCAATCAGATTGTTGAAGTCATCGTGAATAGAAAGAAGTTGGGTGGAGAAACATACCATCGCATTGAGCATGTCAACACAATTGAGAAATACAAATGATGGAGTAGTAAGATAGAAAGTATATTGTTGTGGACGGGGTATGAACCCGGCAAGGGTCTCGGCAAGAATCTCCAAGGGATCACCAAACCGATACAGCTAAAGCGTCATGGTACAACTTTCAGACTTAGGTATGAATACACCTGGCAGGAGTATCATAATTGGTCGCCGCCACGGCGTGGTCCTTATTACCCTCTAGAACAACCAGTACCATATTTGCACCAGTCATTTCATCAAGATGACATGATGTGGGGGTCCGAAGAAGATGAAGTTTTAGCTGGCATAAGGAATCTGTTTCTGAATGATGAAGACATGGATGCAGTGTGATAGTTGAGGAGAAGGATGAGGAGGAAGACCTTACTATTCAGACCGTGGAGAAGAGAGCTGTTCTCAAGAATTGGATTAATGCACCATCAAGGGCCCATCGAGTTCCTGGATAGACTGGCAATTAGCATCATTTATTTTTGAAAGCAATTTTATGAGTATCTAAGACATTTTCAGTATTTTGTTTTAAGCGTATTTTGTTTTGAAATAATTGCTCGAATCATCGAGCTACACTTGTTTGACGTTTTTAAATTCTTATCAATGGATTGTTGTTTTTAGTATTTATTATTATCTTTTATATTTTCTCTCTCTACATCATTATTATCATTTATCCTGATACCTACGACTGTGACATGTAATGAGACAATGCAACATAAGGATAGGGATTCAGAGGATCTGGAAGAGGATATAATACCTGCGAAAATTGTCAGAGAAGTGGAAAATTTTGAAAACAAGCCTAAGTCCAATTTTGATGAGACTGAAATAGTTAATTTGGGGGATTCCGAAATTGTCAAGGAAACGCGTGTAAGCATTCATCTATCGCCGTAAGGAAAGGAAGAATACATCCGGTTCTTGAAAGAGTATGAGGATATTTTTGCATGGTCCTACGATGATATGACCGGTTGGAGCACGTCCATAGTGGCTCATAAATTACCTACTGATCCCATGTGTCCACCTGTAACGCAGAAACTCAAAAAATTCAAGTCAGATATGAGCTTAAAAATAAAAGAGGAAGTCACCAAGCAAATCAAAACCAAGGTTCTTAGAGTGGTTGAATATGCAACCTGGTTGGCTAACATTGTGCCGGTTCCAAAGAAAGATGGGAAAGTCAGAGTGTCAACTATCGGGACTTAAACAGAGTAAGTCCTAAAGATGACTTCCTGTTGCCCAATATACACATACTGATCGACAACTGTGCCAAGCATGAAATCCAATCTTTTGTGGATTTCTTTGCGGGATATAATCGGATCTGGATGGATGAAGAGGATGCCGAAAAGATAGCCTTTATTTCACCATGGGAGTGTATTGTTACAAAAGGATGTCATTTGGCCTGAAGAATGTTGGATCCATTTATATGAGGACCATGACAACTATTTTCCATGACATGATACACAAGGATATAGCGGTGTACGTGGACGACGTCATCATCAAATCTAAAAAGGGTACAGATCACATAGCAGATTCAAAGAAATTGTTTGATCGACTTTGAAGGTATACTCTGAAACTGAATCCCGTAAAGTGTGCCTTCAGAGTCCCTGCTGGAAAGTTGTTAGGGTTCATCGTCAGCCGCCGAGGAATTGAGCTAGACCCGTAAAAGGTCAAGGCTATCCAACACTTGCCACCTCCGAAGAACAAGAAAGATGTGATGAGTTTCTTGGGGGGTCTCAATTACATTATCCGTTTCATAGCACAATTAACTGTGATCTGTGAACCGATTTTCAAAATGTTGAAGAAAGATGTTGCAACAAGTTGGATTGAAAAAAATTAGAAAGCCTTTGACAAGATCAAGGAATATTTATCCAAACCACATGTTCTGGTCCCACCGGAACCTGGGAGACCTCTGTTGCTCTATTTATCTGTACTAGATGGGGATTTCGGTTGTGTTTTAGAACAACACGACAAGACAGAAAGAAAGGAGCAGGCCATATACTATCTGAGTAAGAAATTCACACCTTACGAAGCACGGTATTATTTGCTGGAGCGTGCCTGCTGCTCTTTGACATGGATAGCTCAAAAGTTGAGGCATTACTTCTGTGCCTACACCACATATCTCATATCAATGATGGATTCGCTAAAATACATTTTCCAAAAACCCATGTCTACGGGAAAGTTAGCAAAATGGCAGATACTACTGAGCGAGTTCGACATCATCTATGTAACTCAGAAGGCGGTCAAAGGGAAAGCACTGGCATATCATTTGGCAGAAAATCCTGTAGACAGAGAGTACAAACCACTGAAAACGTACTTTCCCGATGAAGAGGTTTCATTCGTAAGAGAAGACATCACTGAAGCATATGATGGTTGGAGAATTTTTTATGACGGAGCTGCAAACGTCAAGGGAATAGGTATTGGAGCAGTCTTAGTGTCAGAAATAGGTCAACACTATCCAGTATTTGCAAAACTATAGTTTCCATGTACTAACAATATGGAAAAATACGAGGCCTGCATCTTAGGACTCAGGTTAGCCATCGACATGAACGTTCAGTAATTTCTGGTAATTGGAGATTCAGACCTTTTGGTATATCAGGTTCTAGGAGAATGGGCTACAAAGAATACCAAGATATTTCCATGTTTGTACTATGTACAAGAGTTTATGAAGAGGTTCACAAAGATAGAGTTCAAACATGTCCCGAGAATCCAGAATGAGTTCGTAGATGTATTGGACACTTTATCTTCCATGGTACAACACCCATACAAGAATTTCATTGATCTTATCCCAGTAGGGATTCATAATCAGCCAGCTTATTGTGCTCATGTTGAAGAAGAAATTGATGGAAATCCATGGTTCCATGATGTCAAAGAATATTTGGCAAAAGGAGAGTACCCGGAGCACGCAAATCACACTCAGAAATGCACACTCCGAAGATTATCCAACCAGTTCTTCCAAAGCGGAGGAATTCTGTACAGAAGAACTCCGGACCTGGGATTATTATGGTATGTCGACGCCAAGGAAGCATCCAAATTTCTCGAAGAGATACATGCTGAAACTTGCGAACCACACATGAACGGTTTTGTCTTAGATAAGAAGGTATTAAGAGCAGGACATTTCTGGATGACTATGGAAACAGACTGCATCAGGTATGTCCAAAAGTGTCATCAATGCCAAGTACATGTTGATATGATACGAGTGCCACCTAATGAAGTCAATGCCACAAGTGCACCTTGGACTTTCTCTGCTTGTGGGGATGGATTTCATTGGTCCAATTAAACCCCCCGCTTCAAATGGGCACATGTTCATTCTAGTGGCCATAGACTATTTCACAAAATGTGTTGAAGCCGCATCTTACAAAGCTGTAACTAAGAAGGTCGTCGCAGACTTCGTTCGGGATCGTATTGTCTGTCGATTCGGAGTACCAGAATCAATCATCACCGACAATGCCGCCAACCTCAACAGCTACCTGATGAAATCCATGTGTGAGACTTTCAAGATCAAACACAAGAATTCCACAGCATACATGCCGCAAATGAATGGAGCTGTGGAAGCCGCCAATAAGAACATCAAGAAGATATTGAGGAAAATGGTAGATAACCATAAATAATGGCACGAGAAATTACCATTTGCTCTGCTTGGATATCGTACCACGGTTCGCACATCGACCGGGGCAACTCCTTATTTTCTGGTCTACAGTACTGAAGCCCTTATTCCCACCGAAGTAGAAATTCCTTCTTTGAGAATCATACAAGAGGCTGAACTCAGTGATGAAGAATGGATACGAAGCCTCTATGAAAAATTGGCTATCATTGATGGGAAAAGAAGAAATATGGTATGTCACAGTCAACTCTATCAGAACAGAATGTCCAGAGGTTTCAACAAAAAGGTCAGGCCTAGACAATTCACACCGGGACAGTTGGTGCTAAAGCGGATCTTCCCGTATCAAGATGAAGCCAAAGGAAAATTTTCACCCAATTGGCAAGGGCCCTACATGGTTCACAGAGTACTAACAGGAGGAGCGCTCATACTTGCAGAAATGGACGGAGAAATTTGGCCAAAACCTATCAACTCAGATGCAGTCAAGAGATACTATGTTTAGACTGTTCACATTTCTTCATTTGATGTAACTGATCTACACTTGACCTAATTCTCGTTTAAGAGGGGATACGTAGGCAGCCCTATGGGTTCGGTCATATCTTAATAAAATCTTCATTTTTGCCATGATAAAAATTAGGGCAGAATTTTGAGGAGGACCCTCAAAATTCTAAAGCAAGTCCAACCAACTTCGTCATATGCAGAACAGTCAAACAATTGCTTTTAAACTGGGGAAGAATTTTGAGGAGGGCCCCTCAAAATTCTAAAGCAAGGAGGTCGCAATGTGTCTAAAATATGTCACAGTAATTGGTTCATCTAAATTACTTAATATTGCATACTACTATATTTCAGATAACTACACTCATCAAATGCACGCATATTTTTCGAAAACTTTATTTCTATAACAGCCAGATGTTGCCAGGGTAACTCAAATAGGATCTAAAGACAGGAGCAGAAGCAAAGCAAGAAGACGAAAGCACGGTCCAACCTTCCCTTAAAAAACTCACAATTGTTTTTTGGATGCAGGCATAATAAGGCAATAATATTTGCAGACACATCAGGCTACTACCTTCAATATAACAAAATATCTATCACTAGCATCTCCAGCAAAGAAATACTCTACTTTCTCACTATCACCCATTGTTTTATCGCATGAGGCTAAACACTGCGTCCCTAATTGCATAAGGCTAAGCACTGCCTTTCCTACATGAGACTAAGCATTGTCTCTTCTTTTCATGAGACTAAGCATTGTCTCCTCTTTGCATGAGACTAAGCATTGTCTCCTCCTTGCATGAGGCTAAGCACTGCCTTCCTAATTGCATAAGGCTAAGCACTGCCTTTCCTACATAAAACTAAGCATTGTCTCTTATTTGCATGAGACTAAGCATTGTCTCCTCTTTGCATGAGACTAAGCATTGTCTCCTCTTTGCATAAGGCTAAGCACTGTTTTTCCTGCATGAGACTAAGCATCGTCTCTTCTTTGCATGAGACTAAGAATTGTCTCCTCTTTGCATGAGACTAAGAATTGTCTCCTCTTTGCATGAGGCTAAGCACTACCTCCTTAATTGCATAAGGCTAAGCATTGCCTTTCCTGCATGAGACTAAGCATTGTCTCCTCTTTGCATGAGACTAAGCATTGTCTCGTCTTTGAATGAGGCTAAGCACTGTCTCCCTAATTTCATAAGGCTAAGCACTGCCTTTCCCACATGAGACTAAGCGTTGTCTCCTCTTTGCATAAGGCTCAACAGCCTCCCAAATTGCATAAGGCTAAGCACTGCCTTTTCTGCATGAGACTAAGCATCGTCTCTTTCTCTGCATGAGGCTAAACACTGCCTCCCTTCTTGCATAAGGATAAGCATTGCCTTTTCCTAAAGACTAAATACTATCTCCATTATGCTATCTAAGACTTGGTACTATCCTCTACTTACCTAGGTCTAAGCAATGACTCATCTCACACAAGGCTAAGACTTGTCTTGTCTTATCTTCACATATGACCAAATATCATATCTTTGCATTTCATGGGCTGAAAACTTTGCCATTTTGTCCGAAGGCGTCATAGTCTGAATGCATCATTCTCATAGCCGGAAGACACCATTTCATGGCCTGAGGATCTATCAAAAGTGCACATCATTATTCAAAGGAGTCATAGTCTAGAGGCATCATACTTATGTCCCAAGGACATCATTTCATGGCCTGCGAATCCCTTATCGCATTTTCATGGCCCAGGACGTCATGGTCTAAGGACATCATCCTCACTGTCCAAAGATAACCTTCATGGTCCAAAGGAAATTTGCATCATGTCTAATTTCTCTCAATAATCCATATATACTAGCATACATTGTGTTTTCAGTTTTGCAGGTAATCTGAGAAGTAACCGTTCTTCAAACGGGAGCAACCTTCACTTCGGTTTCCATCATCCTGCAGTTATTTCAAACGTAACCAACCACCATCGGTTACCCACTTTTACTCAAAAATCGTTCAGATACTCGTTCTGATATACATCCATAACATTTCAGACTCATACTCACGACTTCACATAAACTCATCTGATACTGTCCTACCCAAAAGAACCCTTTCCGAAACATACGACCAGTCCTATAACAACACCATCGGTTCAGTTCACCGTTGGATCTAGGCTACACACGACATGATTCCCGTAACACCAGGGATATGTAGGAAACTCAGGAACCAGTTCGGCCTCCATTTTTTGAATCACCTCATTCGGTCAAAATCGGTCATCATTTTCTTTACCCGATAACTCTTCCATCATTCCCGGGTAAAGAGGGGCAGCTATTGATACCCAATTTTACCCTCATATATTTTTCAAATAATATATATATTTTCAAAATATAATTGTTTGCATTGTTATTTAATTTACAAGATTTACACAAGAACCTCTTATAATTTTTCATAATTTTAGAGCTTTTAAATTAATTTTCTTGCATTAATTTACATAAAAATTCAGTAATTATCCTTTTAAATTGTTTGTGATGACTTAATCACTTAGAATTATTATTTGCATCCCAAATACATTTTTTGGAATATTTTTAATTCATTTTTATGTAATTACAACTTTATTTTTAGGCTATTTGCATAAATTTACAATAATAGCCTATATTTTACATTCTTATTTCAATTGACATTTCATTTAGGGTCAAAATAATATTTTACATTTTTATAGGCTTCTATAATTGTTTAAAGAATCAATTTGCATAAGTAAAATTTTTATATATTTATTTAGCTATTTTATTAAATTATTTCTCTTTTAACTTCTATTTAAAAGAGCTGGCCCAATTTTTAAACTAATTTTCGGACAAAAAGACCCAATAACCCCTAGCCCAACACCAGCAATCCACCACCTATACCCGTTTAATTAACCCACCCCAGTTCTTTTAAAATATTGTTCGTTGATCTCTAAGATCAACGACCCACAATAAACCTACCCCTTTTAATTACCCAACCCCAAACCCTAATCCCCATTCCCTCTAACCGTCACCCTAAGGCTCTCCCCCTTTATCTGAAGAGCCCTAATCGATGCCCTTCCCTAATATATGTCATAATAAGATTCTCCCCTCATTCACTTGCCATATAAGTATTTTTCCACTACTGGGTGTTTCTCTATGGTATCACTTAGTACTTGCCTAAGCATGGCAAGTACTATCTCTCCGATTCTGCCCGATCGATTCCAATCTTTTGAATCTGGGCCATATCTCGTCTACACATGTTCAACACTGTTTTATGTGAGTCCGATTTCGTTTGAATTTCTGTGATTTACACTTTTCCTAAAAAACTAGTGTTTACCGGACTTCTCTCTTAAATCGATTTTAAATTGATTTGCATGTTTTCTTTCTTTATTTGTTGTTTAATTTACGTCGTTTCCTTATGTGGTTGTCCAATTTTTGACTGCTATATAAACCCCCTCATTTTCCCTTCTTGGGACAGACTTTGGAATCTTTCTTCACTAAAATTGGGGTTTTTTGCTACTCTATTGTTCTTTATTATGTATTGGTCAGCTGAAAGCCAAGGCCATTACCACTTTGTTACTCAACCTGTTCTTGGTGCGAGCACTACCATGAGTTCATCGAAGCTCTTGGGAACTTTGACGCATTGAGATTCCGGGTTTTTGTGGAAGTCTGTTCTTTACTGTTCTTCGTTAACTTGTGAGTTACTGGACCTTTGTAATTTCGTCCCTATGTATCTATATTTTTGCATAAGTCTTCACCTCTGAAGTTCGTTAGTTGAATGAGTTTCTTGGGTTGTTTTTTTGGATGCAATTTTGTTTGTTCTATTTCAATTTTAACACTCCTTAACTTTTAACTTCATGTTGTTGATATTTCAAAGCATACCTAAACCTGATTTGAGTAAATTAGATTCCTTTCAAGTTCATTTAGCCTATGTGTTGCAACTTACTATTGTTTGGGACCTTTTGCATTTTAGCATCTCTTTGTTGTTTAATTTTACCATCCATCATGTTACTTGAACATTGCTTTACTTGCAAAATTTGTATCCCTTTTAGTCGACTAGTCAATTGTGTTCAAAAGCATGAATGTGTACGCTCACTATATGGCCCAAGTCTGTTTCCTATCCTGAATTTCTATGATGATATCTTTCCTATATAGCATGTTTGATCATGTTCTCTATTAGTATGCCTCTAGCATGTTTTGGCTTCCTTGACTGCCTAGTAATTGCAATAATCTGTTCTCATCATGTCTAAATTCTACTGCCAATTAATATGATTCTCTCTTATAACACTGGGACCTATACTTGGCATAATTTGAACCTTTCTTTTATTATGAGTCTGTGTATGCTACTTTCACCAATCCTTCAAACCTGTTCTGCTAATACGTGACTACTTATGCACTAGGTGCTGAACTTATTCTTCTGAATCTTTGCTAAGTTTGTTCTAAAGCCCTAAGGCCTGTTTGATAACTTGCTTTATGTGCTCAACTCGACCATGTTTGTATCCCCTGAACTTTGTTTCTAAACCTTGGTTTAATATCCTTCATTTGTCACCTATGCTCTCTCTTGAGTTCTCATTCTTAGCCGGTTGGAAGACAAGGCTACTTAGGTTCTATGATTGATCTCCCTAGTGTGAGCACTTCTCGGGGTCCATGATGTTTAGCTTAAAGTATATATATTTCTATGTATATTGCCTCATAGTTTACTCTTTTTTTCGTGAGTTTTAGATGTTAAATGTGATGATTTATATTAATTTGAAATGTTATTATGTGTAGGAATGATTCGGGATCAATTGGGGGTGAAACACGCGAAATTAGAGCCAAAACGGACGAAACTGGGAAAATTGCGAAATTGGGTGCCACAGGTAGCGTCCAGCCCCACCTGTGGCGCTGTGGGCGGTACCTAAATTAGGAGTAGCGCCCTAGTGGGTGCCTGGCGCTACCCAGGGCGCCGATGACGGGAATTTCTCCTAATTTGTTCGGGACTCGGTTAATTCGACCCTAGACCTACTCAACACGTATAAAAGTAAGTATAAACTCAATTTTGAGTGGAGGAACGTGAATTTTAGAGGAAGACACAAGTATAGAGCCGCCGTGGAGGCCGGGTTCCATCTTTCTTCCATCAAACTTTGTAGTTTTTATGTTTCTTTGTATGATTTGTTGTTTTGCTACCATGTCTATGTGGAGCTAAATTTCACGTTCTAGGGTTGTGGTTCTTTCATGAATATTGTTATTCGAATATTGATTTTGATTTATTAGTTTATCGCATTGGTTTATTTATTCAATCTTGCGCTTAATTATTTGATTGTTTGATTACCAATTGAATACTATCTATGAATCTAGAGTTGAACTCGAAAGTGGGAATTCTAGATTGCATATACGATTGAGTAGAGCAAGTTCTTGAACCTGGGCATCGGGGAACGGATTCGCGGTTAGGATAGACATATACCTAATTACCTTGCGTGGTTAATTTACAGGAATTATAAATGCGTTCTTGTTGATTCTAACTCCATAGACATATAGGCATTAGGTTAGCTTGAATAGGCGAGTAAGAACTCGACAGATTCTTATGAGCAATATTAACCATGTTAACCAATAAACCAGATAAATTAATTAGTTAATTCAATTGAAGAATACAATACGACTGTTAGATAGCCCATAACCCTAGATCGTTTTCATTACATTGATATCATAAAAATCTGTTTTTCCCTTGTTCAGAGTTCACTATTTGTTTTCTTTATTTTAATTAGTTTAGAATCAAATATTATTAGGTTTAATTCTTGTTAAGATAATTAGGATAGTCTAATTTAGTTTATAGTTAATCACAAGTCCTCATGGGTTCGACATCCGACTTTTAGTCACTTTATTACTTGACGACCGCGTATACTTGCGTGGCTGTGTTTGGTCGCAACAAGTTTTTGGCGCCATTGCCGGGGACTTAGAAATTAACTATTTTTCTATATTAGACTTTTACTTTTATCTTTACAAGTTTTGATTTTGTTTCCCTTCTATTTTTGTAACTATTTTTATTTTTCAAACAATTTTGATCTTTCTCTTAATGTGTTTCTAGTTCTCTCAACATGACATCTGGGGATGAATTATCCGGAGGAAAGGTTATTGATGAAGACGCTTGGTTGACGGAAGACTTTTATGGCCCGTCTTTTTGGCCTTGTCATAACCTGAACGCTGGGAGGTCTGAATTTGAATATGGGATTAAGGGTTGGTATTGGGAAGAATATTCACAGTTAAGGGAATATGAGTAACGACGTTATCTTCTAACAAAATTTGTGAATGACTAGTCTAAGGATAGAGTTGAACTTGCACAAGAATTTGACAGGTTTGGCTTGGTTGTGCGTAACTTAGATACAAATTTGAGTGCAAAGGTTGATGCGTGTAACGCCCAATAATTTAATAATGAGTTGTGTGAAGCTGAAAAAAATCTTCTAGACCAAATTGAGGAGCTAAAACAAGAATACCAGTCACTAGACCGTGTTTTTCTTGAGGATGCCAATATTGAGAAGAGTGATATAGAGTCATATGAGGGAGTAGATAACATTCCTTTGAGAGACTTGTGTGTATGTAAATATGGGGATGAAAATAGTAGTAAAATTCATGAGTTAAGGCACATTAGACCTCATTCCAATCATTTTTTCACATTGTGTTTAGATAGTAAGATAGTAATCGAGTCATCGGAGAATATGAGGAAGTCAAAGGGTGAGTATGAGAGTGTCTATATTCTTGAATTTGTTGTGCCAAAAAGCAAAAATTACATTCCTCATCTAAAGGCCGAGAAATGCAAAGTGAAAAATCTATTACTTGGCCTGGTTATCTTTGTAGCCCCACCAAATGAGCATAGCCACAGACTGGATGACCTGTTAGGGGTACAATTCATAAGTTCAAGGTGGAGGCAAAAAGTGGTTCAAGTCGTGCCGTGACGTTAAATCAGGCGCTTGTTGGGAGGCAACCCAGCTTTACTGCTTTCTTTTATTTTTGTTTATTTTTTATTTTATTTTATTTCTATTATTTTGTAGTATTTATTTTATTTTTTTTGTAGGATTATGAGCATAGGAAGCAAAGCCATTGGAAGAATGCAAAAACGAGCTAGATGGTTGAAAATAAGTGTGGGATGCCCGCATAAAGGACCATCCTTGGGAGAAGTCTGAGTACCCTGTGAGCTGCTTGTGTTTCGGCCTTTGGCCTTTCAGGGAGTTTCTTGTCCACCCTCGTTATTTTTGCTTTATTTGTGCATTGGGGACACTGCACTCTTTTAAGTGTGGGGTGGGAGAAATTCCTTTAGACCATTAGTAGTATTACATTAGTATGTTAATTTATTAGTTTTTTTTCAGTTTCGTATTTTTTTATATATAATAGTGTAGTATTTTAGGTGATTAATTTTATAAATAAAAAAAAATAGAAAAAAATGAGAAAAAAAAAAGAGTTCGAACTTTTTCCGACGATGGATCAGTTGGACAATTTTCTTGAGGGATAAAGTCCGATTAAAAAAAGAAAATACCAAGAAGAATTTTTTTTATCTTTAGGATAATTAGTAGTATCTCTTGGTTTTTCTTTGGGCACCGGTTCTTTTCCAAGGGTGTAGCTCGAACCGGGCACTTTAAATTTTTTTTTAGAGTAGTTAGGAGGAAACTGAGTAACTTAGAGATACCCATTGACATGTTTGGTGCTGGCATATTAGGTTATGACATACATTCTACTTCCTCTTGTATTTGGTTTGACATGTGAAGCCTGAGTAAAATTAAATAGCCTATTTTGTGATGTTTTAGCTCAATTATGTGACTTGTATGCCACATAGTGCAATATTGCTTAATTTTCTCAATTATTTATGCTTGCTTGACTTGAGAATTGAACAAAACCGTTGTGATTGAGTTATGTGCAATGTGTGAGTGAGGTCTAGTGATTTTTTATGCTGTCATGTGTAGTCTAGAACTTTCCCCGTGTGTTAATCGAAGGGAAAGTGTAGGTTACGCTAATCTAGGAGATGACGTAGGCATTTTTCTGCTTGATCATGGATGTGCTGGTCACATAAAATAAAAATTTTCGTTGCTACCCTTTGAGCCTATAGACCTTTTCTTTGGCACCCACATTATAAGTCGTACCCCTATTTTTGTTCTTCAATTGAGATTTTTGCACCTTTACCTCCTAAGACACTCGTCGCTAAAAGAAGTAGGGTGAGATATTGGGGATTAGTTTTGAGTGGAGCCATGGAAGGGCCCTTTGGTGCATTAAAATTGAAATCAAAAGCCACTAGCCAATGAACTTTCATGTATGGAGTGTGTGGAGAGAAAAATATTGTTGTAAAAGAAAGAAGAAAAAAAAATGATAGAAGAAGTATGTATAAAAAGAGACACACCTCCAAATTTTATTAATATGTGCTTGTGGGAGTATAGAAGTGCTTAATTGAAAAAGGGCTATGTTGAATATGGTTGTGGCAAGTGAATTGGTTGAGGAGAATATGCGTTGAATTGTGAATGTAGTGTATTAAAGTGCTTAGGAGGGTAGCCACTATTCTTAAATATATTCTACCCGTCCCTTAGCCTACATTACAACCTTAAAAGTCCTAATTGATCCGAAATTTGGCTAACTTAAATTAGTGGAGATCTACACTAAGGGCAAGCTTATGGTACGACCACGGGATGCATATGAATTCTTTGGGAGAGTGAGGACATTTGTTCAATTGTGTGATGTCCTTAAATTATGTTCAAAAGCATATTTGAATGTGTGGACTAGTCTATATACACTCTTTTGTTGTTAGTGATGGCACATGATCTCATGAGCAATTGGTAATGTGGTAAACTTTCTTGTGGGGTAAGTGCGTGAATTGAGAGGGCTTAGTGGTTACAAGTTGACTTTTGAGGTGTGGTGGTTGCAAATAGGTTGTTGGTATGAGTGATTAACTTGTTATACTTGGGCATGTTTAAAGAAGGGGAAGAATGTGAGTTTTTGTATGTTCATATTTGATTGTCGGTATCGATATAGTCAAGTGGTGAAGTGTGTGGTTTAAAAGTAAAATACTCCTTTATAAAATGAACTTTGTATATGTTGAAGGGTAGTAGATTATCCCATTGCTCGAGGACGAGCAAGAGTCTAAGTGTGGGGTGTTGATGTTTAGCTTAAAGTGTATATATTTCTATGTATATTGCCTCATATTTTACTTTTGTTTCGTGAGTTTTAGATGTTAAATGTGATGATTTATATTAATTTGAGTGTTATTATGTGTAGGAATGATTCGGGATCAATTGGGGGCGAAACGCGCGAAATCAGAGCCAAAACGGACGAAACCAGGAAAATTGCGAAATTGGGTGCCACGGACAGCGCCCAGCCCCACCTGTGACGCTGGGAGCGGTACCTAAATTAGGAGTAGCGCCCTGGTGGGTGCCTGGCGCTACCCAGGGTGCCGATGACGGGAATTTCTCCTAATTTATTCGGGACTCGATTAATTCGACCCTAGACCTACCCAACACGTATAAAAGCAAGTCTAAATTCAATTTTGAGAGGAGGAACGTGACTTTTAGAGGAAAAAACAAGTATAGAGCCCCCGTGGTGGCCGGGTTTCATCTTTTTTTCATCAAACTTTATTCTTTTTATGTTTCTTTGTATGATTTGTTGTTTTGCTACCATGTGTATGTGGAGCTAAATTTCACGTTCTAGGGTTGTGGTTCTTTCATGAATATTGTTATTCGAATATTGATTTTGATTTATTAGTTTATCGCATTGGTTTATTTATTCAATTTTGCGCTTAATTATTTGATTGCTTGATCACCAATTGAATACTATCTACGAATCTAGAGTTGAACTCGAAAGTGGGAATTCTAGATTGCATATAGGATTGAGCAGAGCAAGTTCTTGAAGCTGGGCATCGGGGAACGGATTCGCGGTTAGGATAGACATATACCTAATTTCCTTGCGTGGTTAATTTACAGGAATTATAAATGCGTTCTTGTTGATTCTAACTCCATAGACATATAGGCGTTAGGTTAGCTTGAATAGGCGAGTAAGAACTCGACAGATTCTTATGAGCAATATTAACCATGTTAACCAATAAACCAGATAAATTAATTAGTTAATTCAAATGAAGAATACAATACGATTGTTAGATATCCCATAACCCTAGATCGGTTTCATTACATTGATATCATTAAAATCTATTTTTCCCTTGTTCAGAGTTCACTATTTGTTTTCTTTATTTTAATTAGTTTAGAATCAAATATTATTAGGTTTAATTCTTGTTTAGATAATTAGGATAGTCTAATTTAGTTTATAGTTAATCACAAGTCCTCGTGGGTTCGACATCCGACTTTTAGTTACTTTATTACTTGACGACCGCGTATACTTGTGTGGGTGTGTTTAGTCGAAACAGTCCAATTGAGACCCTTGTGAACTATGACATACTAGTACTTGGTCCTTAGTCATACCCTAAATCTCAAAATATTCCTCTCTATCATGTTTTCTGATGTATTGGTGCAACACTTGGCATTGTGGTCAAATAAATTGACTTTGGGATCCTTTATGGATTCTGGGGTTGTGTGGCTCCATACTAGAGGCTTGGGTATATTGTGTGAGAGTTATTGAAGTCCTAGACAATGCTAGGTATTTCATGTTGAGCCTATTGTGGGCCTATTATCACTGTTGAATAACATTTATATTTTATTCATTATTAGGCCTTTAATAATTTTGTATAAACGATTGGGGTGTTAATAAAAGGGGGGAAGGGGTAGAATTTAATATTTGCATGCAAAATGGGTAGATAACATCCCTATAGGACTTGGTGAATTTATTTGCTATATGTGTTGTTCAACTATTATGTACACTATAGAAATGATAACATTAGAGGAAGCACACACATGCACACACTGTCTGCTCGAAAATCCCAAATGTTGCAATCATATTATTGCTATGTGTTATTAAGAACCTGCCTATAAGAATTAGTTTTTTTTTTATGTTTCTGTCAATTCTCATCTCCTACTAGAAATAATGCCTATAGGATGGCAATTATTCTAATTAGCGCGTCTCACCTAGAAATTATGCCTATAAGAGTAAGATATGACGATAAAATAAGCTCTAAAGTTCTATGCGTTAGAGATCCTTCCTATAAGGAATAATTGCCCGCTAAAATTGGTTAATGCTAAACCACTCAAACACTATTTCCTGAGCGTCACTATTAGGAAAACATGAATAATTATGGGATTTCTCCCATCGGATTTTGTTATGCTCAACTGCGTAGATCACCTGGGCATAACACATATAGGATTAGTAACTTAAAACTTGCAATAGTCAGCTTGTAATACCTAAATAATTCTATCTATGAGCAATATACTGTATTTGAAACTGCCTGCATACTTTGACCCCAAAAATCACCTAGAAAGCTTGACTATAGGTTTAAGATTCTGGATTCTGCAACCTCCTAATTAGCATATGTGTTTGCGTGCATTTTCTATTTTAGTGTGGAGGTCAATGTGAGCTCTTAATTGCTTTATGTGAAGTCTTTACATGTTTTTCTTGTCGCCTAGTTTTGAATTTTTGAGAAGCCTAGATAAGGTCTAAGAACCATCCAAATAGAGGTCTAAAACCTCCTGGACCATAGGTATGGGACGGGTAGCGCACGACTTAGAAATGAATTAGAGCGCTCTTAGGTAAACAACTTTAACATTGTAATCGGGTAGCAGGAGATGATTGTCTCTACCCGTTGAATAATATGAGTAACACCCTATCCCAAGGGAATTAAAATAGTTGTACCTCTCTATTTAAGATCTCTTTGTAATAAAATTCTTAGATTTTATACTCACTTTGCTTACTTGATAACATAGACTAATACATATAATTTAAGTTCGGACGGTACCCACAGTTGTGGACCTCGAGGAGTGCCTAACACCTTCTCCTGGAGGTAATTTGAGCCCTTACCCGATATTTGGTGGCGTTGACCAGTTAAACCAGAGTCATTTGCACAACAGGTGCCCTAACGCACCTTAAAAATCGTTAGGTGGCGACTCTCCTCTTTTAATACCTCCTTAAAAGAGTTTTCACATGTCGAAATACGATTTTGTGAGAAAAAGGGGCACGATACATTGCTTTATGCTTGTTCTCGTAAGTGTTTTTGATTTCAGGATCAGCATGTTGAACTCACAAACAGTAACCACGCACGTTGCAACAGCCTCGGTTTCCATGGGGAAAACGACAATGTAGCCACCCCAGGGATCGAAGTACCTCTGGTTGGCGTCAAGGGAGTACCAACGGCAGACCCCGCCGACCATCAGCTCCTACGTCGCCCTAAATGTCAATCTGGCATCGACCCTGAAAACAACGTCCGTAGAGAAGCTCGACCAACCGGTCAAGATGCACAGGGCGGCAAAGATGGCAGAGTTAGCCTTCAATTGATATTTGAAATGCTGCAAGCGCAACAAGCTGCCATAGCGCAACTTCAGAACCAGAACCGGGCTCTGGGTAGAGCTAAACCCGAGCCCTCACTGGAAGCTGTTCACAGGGCCGAATCAGTATCGGAGATGTCAAATGCCAACAAATCAGGGGCTGATACCACCATTATGAAAATGCTCGAAGAGCTCACAAAGCGAATTGAATCAAGGGAAAAGAAGATCGAGGAAAATGACAAAAAGGTAGAAACATACAACTCCGGAATTGATCAAATTCCGGGGGCACCACCTATTCTGAACGGTTTGGATTCGAAGAAGTTCGTGCAAAAGCTTTTTCCCCCAAGTGAAACTCCTAAACCCATCCCAAAGAAATTCTGCATGCCAGAAATTCCCAAATATAATGGGACCACCGACCCCAATGAGTATGTCACTTCATACACATGCGCCATAAAGGGGAATGATTTGGAGGACGGTGAGATTGAGTCCGTTTTGCTAAAGAAGTTTGGAGAAACTTTATCGAAGGGGGAAATGATATGGTACCACAATCTGCCGCCCAATTCCATTGATTCCTTCCCCATGCTTGCAGATTCCTTCATCAAAGCACACGCCGGAGCAATAAAAGTCGAGACTAGGAAGTCAGATCTCTTTAAAGTGAATCAGAAAGATAATGAAATGTTGAGAGAATTTGTATCTCGGTTCCAGATGGAACGTATAGACCTACCCCAGATCACAAATGATTGGGCCGTCCAAGATTTTACTCAAGGTTTGAACGCACGAAGTTCGGTGGCCTCACAGTAACAAAAGCAAAATTTTATTGAGTATCCAGCTATGACCTAGGCCGATGTGCATAATCGGGACCAGTCAAAAATTAGGGTCGAGGATGATCAATTGGGAGCTCCTTCCGGTTCCGTTTATCCAAACAGGAACGTCGGTAAAATTCAAAGGGACATCGACAGAGAACTCCGATCGAACAAAGATCGATATCAACCATACAGTAGAGATCGTAGAAACAGCGGCCCCATACGTAGTCCAGTTCAAAGTGACTGAAGGAACGATCAAGGAAAGAGCTCTCGAGGGATCATGAGTAAGAGTGGTTTCGATAAACACGTCGAGCCCACAGAAGCACCACAACTGTCAGAATACAATTTCAGCATCGATGCTTCAACTATTGTATCGGCCATTGTGCGGATCAAAGATACCAGATAGCCTCGACCCCTACAAAATGATCCAGACCAGAGGAACCCAAACCAAATATGCAAATACCATGGAACTCATGGTCACATAACGGAGGACTGCAGGCAGTTAAGGGAGGAGGTAGCCCGTTTATTTAATGAGGGCCACCTTCGAGAATTCTTGAGTGACCGAGCTAAGAACCACTTCAGAGACAGGGATGCAAATAGGAAGAACAAACAGGAAGAACCACAACATAGGATTCACATGATCCTCAGGGGGGTCGATATTCCATAGGGACCCATATTCAAGCGCACCAAGGTGTCGATCACCAGGGAAAAGAGAACTCGAGATTATGTGCCGGAAGGTACCTTGTCTTTTACTGATGAGGATGCATAGGGGATCTCACAACCCCACAACGACTAATATCTCTCCTTATGAATAAAATTCAAATTAAACGTGTTTTGATTGATCCAGGAAGCTCGGCCAACATTATTCGATCAAGGGTCGTGGAACAGCTCGTCCTACAGGATCAAATAGTGCCTGCAGCTCGGGTTCTTAATGGCTTCAACATGGAGAGTGAAAATACCAAAGACGAAATATTCTTTCTAGTGAACGTAGTCGGGACTGTTCAAGAAATGAAGTTTCATGTGATCGAGGGCGATATGAGGTACAACGCCCTGCTCGGAAGGCCTTGGATTCACAACATGAGGGCAGTACCTTCGACCCTTTATCAAGTTCTAAAGTTCCCGACACCGTAGGCAGTAAAAATGGTGTACGGAGAACAACCCGCCGCCAAGGAGATGTTTGCAGTCGATGAAGTAATACCGGTGTCAGAACTCTCGTCAGTAAAGGAATTAGAGCCAAAGGGAAAGCAGGAAGCCAAATAGCAACCACAGGTACCATCCTTGACCCGATCAGAGGAGCATGGGACAGACGAGGATGATGAACATTGGATTCCCCGATCTTTCATAATTCCTGATGAATCTGACGCCACAAAATCAACGGTTGAAGAGCTGGAACAATTCATACTGATCGAGTACCTGCCCGAACGAAAGGTATACCTGGGCACGGGGTTAACTCCCCAGCTAAGGGAAAAAATCATTAAATTTCTTATAGATAATATGGATTGCCTTGCTTTTTCCCACCTCGATATGACAGGGATCCCACCGGACATCACTACCCATCGATTGAGATTGGACCCGAAATTTCATCCAGTAAAGCAAAAGATAAGGCCCCAGTCCGAGGTTAAGCACGCATTCATCAAGGGAGGATACCTTCAACATACTGAGAAAATACTACATGAAGATCAATCTAGAGAAGTGCGCATTCGGGGTCGGCTCGGGGAAGTTCATCGGCTTCATGGTAGCAAATCGGGGGATCGAGATCAACCCCGATAAAATTAAGGCCATCGAATATATCACGGTCGTGGACAATGTTAAGGTCATACAAAGGTTTACAGGGCGCATAGCCGCCCTAGGTTGATTCATTTTGAGGTCCTCAAACAGAAGTCACCGGTTCTTCTCACTACTTAAGAAGAAGAGCAATTTTGCATTGACCCCGGAATGCCAACAAGCCATACAAGAACTAAAACAATACCTGTCGAGCCCGCCACTGCTTTACGCTCCAAAAGCGAGCGAGAAACTCTACTTATACTTAGTAGTCTCGGAAATCGTGGTAAGTGGGGTCCTAGTTCGAGAAGAGCAAGGTACGCAATTCCCTGTTTTCTATGTTAGTAGGAACTTAGGTGAGGCCGAGACCTGATACCCACACTTAGAAATTAGCGCTTGCTTTAATAAGGCCTCTAGGAAATTAAAACCATATTTTCAGTATCACCCAATTTGTGTTGTGACTACCTATCCCCTTCGCAATATTTTGCACAAGCCCGAGCTCTCGAGTCGAATGGCCAAATGTTCCGTAGAGATCAGTGGGTACGATATCGAGTATCAACCCCGAACAGCCATCAAGTCTAAGATCTTGGCATACTTCGTGGCCGACTTCACGCTAACCCTCGTACCCAAGGTCGAAAAGGAACTATTATTAAAATCGGGTACATCATTGGGGGTGTGGACCCTCTTCACAGACGGCACTTCGAACGTGAAGGGGTCCGTGTTGGGCATCATTTTGAAGCCACTTACTTGTAATACAATTAGACAATCTATCAGAACTTCAAAATTAACTAACAACAAGGCCGAGTATGAGGCCATGGTTGCAGGTCTCGAGCTAGCTAAAATTTTGGGAGTAGAGGTCATCAAGGGAAAATGTGATTGCTAACCAAGTCAACAGGACTTTCGAAGTTCGAGAGGATCGGATGCAGAGGTACTTGGACAAGATACAGGTGACTCTACAACGACTTAAGGTGTAGACAACATGCACCTCGGGAGCAGAATAGCGAGGTCGGTGCCCTTGAAAATATAGGGTCATCGGTTGAAGTTGATGAACTTAGCTCGGGGACTGTCGTACAACTCTCGAGATCAATAATCAAAGAGGGCCATGCCGAAAGAAATTCTACGAGTATGAACTAGGATTGGAGGAATAAGCACATCGAATACCTAAAGAACGGGAAGCTCTCATCAGACCCGAAAGACTCAAGGACTCTACGCACAAAGGCGTCGCAGTTCACCTTGACCGAGGATGGGACACTGTTCAGGAGAATGTTCGACAGACCATTGGCGACATGTTTGGGATCGGGAGGCACCGACTACGTCCTGTGGGAGATTCATGAAGGCACTTGTGGAAATCATTATGTTGCCGAGTCATTGGTTCACAAGGTTATCAGAGCAGGGAACTATTGGTCCGATATGGAAAATGATACAAAAGAGTTCGTTCGAAAGTGTGACAAATGTCAAAGGTATGCGCCGATGATTCACCATCCCAGGTAACAACTTCACTTGGTCTTATCCCTGTTGCCATTCATGAAATGAGGAATGGACATCATCGTCCCTCTCCCACCGGCCCTAGGTAAAGCTCAATTTATTTTATTCATGACTGATTATTTTTCTAAGTGGGTTGAAGCACAGGCCTTCGAGAAAGTCAAAGAAAAAGAAGTCATAGACTTCATTTGGGACCACATTATATGTCGATTCGGGATTCCTGCCGAGATTGTGTGCGATAATGGAAAGTAGTTCATCGGCAGCAAAGTGACTAAATTCCTCGAGGATCATAATATTAGAAGGATTCTGTAGACACCGTATCATCCCAGTGGGAGCCGAATCAACCAACAAGACCATCATTCAAAACCTCAAGTAGAGATTGACCGAAGCTAAGGGAAAATGGAGAGAGATATTTCCCGAGGTCCTTTGGGCATACCACACGACGTCAAAATCTAGTATGGGGGAAACACCTTTCTTTTTTAGTCTATGGTGTCGAAGCTCTTATCCCGGTCGAAGTCGGTGAACCTAGCGTCAGGTTTTGATATGAAACGAAAGAATCAAATCACAAGGCTATGAATACAAGCCTCGAATTGCTGGATGAAGGAAGAGAAGGTGTCCTCGTTCGATTGGCCGCACAAAAACAACAAATCGAGAGGTATTATAATCGAAGATCCAATCTTCGACATTTTAAAATATGGGACTTAATGCTAAGAAAAGTCACCCTCAACACTCGAAATCCGAATGAAGGAAAACTATATTCAAATTGGGAGGGACCGTATCAGGTCCTCGACATCATTGGTAAAGGATCTTACAAGCTCGGCACAATGGACGACGAGCAATTACCGAACAATTGGAACGTATCGCTCCTAAAATGATACTACTGCAAAGTTACGAACTTTCGATCTTTCATTTATATTTTAAACTAACCAATTGCAGGTGTTCAATTAGGGACGGTGATGGATTCTTCAACACGAAGTCTTTAGGTCTGAAAGCACGCGTTGCACTCTTTTTCCCTTAGATCGATTTTTGTCCCAAATGGGTTTTTCCGGCGAGGTTTTTAACGAGGCAACCATTGTTCATTCTAACTTAGATCAATTCAACAGTATCTGAAAATTCTTTACAATCAACCTCGAACACTCGGGGGAATCACCCTCAGATGTCATCTTTTGTTGCAAGGAAGTTACTTCGTGACAACGGGGTCTCGTTAGGTAAATTTTGCAAGGGTCAAAGGGTCGAATGAACCGTGCCCATATAGGTTTCTCAAGCACTGATATCAAACATGTACGCATTTACCATAATCTATTAAGAAAAATTTTTTTCCTTGTCAAATATCTCATACCTTAGAAAAATTGTACTTTACAATTTCATGCTCTTGATCTATTGTGAAAACACGTTTAAGGGGGATGTCGTCCGAAAAACTAACCCCACACTCGGGGGATGTCGTCCGAAAAACAAATGAGATCGAATTATTAAAACTTCGAGACTATAAGACCTTAAAGGAAACCCTCAGTTTTTATAGGCCATGGCCACCCCACTCGGGGACTGACACTTCGAGCAAGCTTGAATAGAAACGAGAAAATAAACCTAAGAGGAAAGTCCCAACTAAAAGGCTACGACCGAATTAAGACAGTTTGGAGACGTCAGAATTTCGTAATAAAACAGGCCTTCGAATATTTTCATAAAATCGATTAAAAAGGCTACCCTCGGCAAAACTATAAAGGGATTCGATAACATCAACCCTCGAAAACCCTAATGGGTACAAAATTGTTCGAACTCTCGAACAATTCCTTATGTCGTGTTAAGGCACTACAAAGGGTTCCGATAATATCGACCCTCGAAAACCTTAATGGGTACAGATTTGCTCGAACTCTCGAACAATTACTTATCTCGTGCTAAGGCATAAAAACATTTATATGACTAACAATAAACTTTTCAATCTGAAAGGGAGAAAAAGCCATTCTTCTTTACAAGGACCACATCGGCCTAATACAAAACCCTAAGGGCCATCTTTATTTTGAGTTTGAGAAATCATCCTCACTCAATTAAAACCTAAGGGTTACCCTACTTCGAGTTCGATCAAGCACTCACTCGATTATGAAACTACACTAGTCCGGCTTCTGTCAATTTGCCTAAGCCTCAAACCTATGAATGCAATTTCATAAGGCATAAATGAAACAAAAATTTCATAAGGCATAAATGAAAAAAAATTCATAATATAGAAATGAAATAAAGACAAGACGGAAGGAAAAAAGATCTTAATATATATATATATATATGAAAAGCTATTTGCAAGGCCCGATCAGGATCTTATACAAAAGATCAAAAATGAAAAATCCTAAGTGCCTATTTTTCTCCAGGGGCAGCTTCTTCTCCATCGGGGTACCCTTCATTCGGACCCACTTATGCTCTCAGAGTCATCATTGTCGGGAGAGGCCAGTGCTTTGTCTTCGGCTTCAAGGTTTTTTGCATTTTCAATCTCGGAAGTGAGATCAAAGCCACGAGCGTGGATCTCCTCGAGAGTCTCCCTTCGAGGCTGGCACATGGCTTGCTCGGCGACCCAATATGCTCGATCTTGGGCAGTGTCGGCAACTTCTTTTTCCCGAGATTGAGCGGCTTCAACATCAGACCGGTAGATGGACATGATCTCCTCAGAATTAGATTTGGCCGTTGCAAGTTCGGTGACCAACCGGGCCTGGAGCTGATTTTCAGTCGAGGACAACCGAGCCATAGCATCCTCCTTCTCTGAGGCAGGCGGTCCATATTTTGCATTCATACTACGATCTGCGCCTTCACCGCATCTACCTCTCCACGAAGTTGCTCGATCATCTCGAGCTTCTGTTGAACCTGTGAGATCGAATTGTTAGCCATCACCCCCGAACCGATGCCATGAACTTCTAAGACTTTTATTACCTGCTCGGTCAGATCACTTTGTTCTTTCTGAGTCGCGGCTAGCTCAACTTGGAGGTCCTTGATTTCTTCTTCTTTCTACCCATTGAGAAGTTTAAGGGCATTCTTCTCCTTAATAAGCCCTTGAACATCGGCCTCGTATCGGCTCAACTCTGCTCGAGACCTAGCAAACGCCTCATGATGAAGCACCAAGGCCTACACAGATAGAAGAAAAAGAATTAGACAAGAAAAAAAAGTATGATATCAGCAAAGGGAGTTAAGGCTTACCCAATTCAAGGCCTGTTGTGCCTCATTGAAGGGACATATAGCCCCCACTTCGTCCATCAGGGCTTGTTCTTCCTCCATGACCAAAACCCAAAGATAACTAGCCACCCCTATGGGGGCGGCAAGAATTCGTGCTTCCTCTAAAATCGAAATAACGATTGTTCGCTTGCACCCGGGATTGACGCTAGGGGCCCGAAAATTGGTTAGTCAGTTTGAAACCTGAGGAAGTTCCACCTGTATCCTTCCTCGGTATCTCTAAGTCGCTCATGCCAACAGCATTCTCGACCCCAACAAAGTAACCACGAAAAGGATCCTCCCCTCCGTGGTCTCCTTCTATGGAAGGAGTCTTCATGGACCGAGCCTCCTGGATCATCTCTTCGGAAAATGAAGGAAGAAACAGGGAGTCTCCAATTTCTATTGACCCAAGTGGGTCTCTTGGGGCGTTCTCTTCATCTCAAGGAGTCTCGATACTGGCTTCCACGGCCTTATCCATCGTTTGTTCATCTCGATGGAAGGCACCTTCAGCCTTGACCACTTAGGGACTTCGCCCAAGTCTCTTTCTGAGGCCCCATCATCTCGGGGAGAAATGTCTTCAACTCTTACCGACTTAGTGGCCTTTTGAGCCTCGATATTTGTCTTCACTCGGGCCACCAGCCCGGAATCGTCTTCTTTTTCTTCTTCCTCCGCCTCCCTTAGGAGCCGAACTGACTGCATGGACAGATGGATAATATATTTTTTCTTGGCTTACGAGCCACCCTCTTCTTACACTCTGACCCCTCGGAGGTCGATGCCCTCTTCCTCTTGCTCTCCTTTGCCGGCTTCGGAACGGGGAGCGGAGTTTCCTCTTCACAAGATGGGGGCCTCATGACTGTATCTTTCCTAAGACCTTCACAATAAAGGGAAACCAAGTAAGCTAGGAAAAACATTTTAGTAGATAAATAAGCACGAGAACGAGACTTACCATGGTTTTTGGACTCTTATCGGCCCTTTTACAGGTCGCGCCATGCGCGTGTAGCATACGTAGAAGTCGAGGTTAGGCTCCTAACCCAGCTCTCGAAGTTAGGGATTGCACCGGGCATCCAAGCTACCGCTACACCATGAAAAAGAATGTCTATGAGAAAAAATGAAGAAGAAAAAATAACTATTAAAAGCTAATAGTGGGATCATACTTACGTTTCATATTCCACTTCTTTGGAAATGGCACGCTCTCGGCCGGAATCAGGTCTGATGTCTTTACTCGGACGAACCGACCCATCCAGCCTCGATCTTTATCCTCATGTAGGATTAATATCAATGCCTTGGTAGCCCAGCGCTGGAGCTTTATTATCCCACCTCGGTAGAATTGGGGGTTGTACAACCTGATAAGGTGATCGAGGGTGAAAGGGAGCCCCTCGATTTTTCTCACAAAAAATCATAGCAGAATAACAATCCTCCAAAAGGATGGGTGGATTTGTCCTAGGGTTATTTGATATATATATTTGCGACAGAAATCAACAATAACTGGATCGAGGGGCCCAACGTGAAAGGGTAAGTGTAGACACTTAAAAACCCTTCCACATGAGTAATGATTTTTTCTTCGGGGGACGGTATCACCACTTCTTTTCCTTTCCAATTGTAGCCCTTCTTCACTTGCTTAAGGAAGTTCTCAGATATCGAGCATATGTATCTCGATACCGTCTCGCATCGACCAAGGACCGACGAGATTTTCTCAATTTTGAAATTTGAACTGATGATGCACCCCCCGAGAACGCACTCCTCAGGGCGTGGCTCCACCGGTGTTTTCTCACTGGCGGGCCGAGATGATGAAGCAGCTTCTTTTTGTGGCACTGTCTTTGACGTGTCACACCTCCTTTTTCCCGTAAGGGTGGGAATAAGGGAGTTTTTCAAATTAAAGTGACATAATCGAAATGGGATTATTTATTTTTATTGAGAGTCGCCACTTGGGATAATTTTATGGTGTCCCAAGTCACCGGTTTGTTTTAAATCCCAAATCGAGGAAGTCTTGACTCTGTGTTAAAGTCCGCGAAACTAGAAGACCGAGTAAGGAATTATGTTAACACGGGAGAAGGTGTTAGGCACTCCCGAGTTCCGTGATTCTAGCACAGACGCTTTAATCATACCTGGCTTAATAAATTGTTTAATTACGTGTTTAAGAACCTATGTTCATTTTACCTTACCACTCAGTTAAGAAATAATCCTGAGACGAGTCACGCGTACGTGTACTCATCTTATTTAGTGAGCTAAAAAACCATGTCACGCGTACGTGTACATAATTAATAGCCCTTGATATTAAAATTATTTGGACAAGGTCGCGTGAAACGCGTACCTTGGTTTTATTTTGGAAATCAACGCTTGAATCATGTCACGCGTACGTGTACACAATTTGTCACGCTTATGTAACGACCCGACCGGTCGTTTTGAGCTTTAGCGCATCGATCATCGGTTTGAAGTCAGGAGCAGATTCATTTGAGGTATTATGACTCGTGCCTATGGTCAGAATTAAAATACGGGAAGTTCGGAGTCAAATTGGAAAGAAAATTCTCATTTCATAAACCTTAGGTTGGAGAAATGGACTAAGATTGGAATTTTGAGTAAACGACCTCCTAATCAGTATTTTAAGGTTCCTGCAGGTTCGTATGATAATTTTGGACTTGGGTGTATGTTCAGATCGGGTTTTGGATAACCCGGGAGCGTTTTGGTGTATATTGTGGAAGTCAGCATTTTGAAGAAAATTTTCTATGCTTATCTTGAAGCGCATTTTAGTGATATTGATGTCCGTTTGGGATTTTGAGTCTGGGAATAGCTTTGTATGGTGATTCTGGAGTTAGGAGCGCGATCGGAAGTGAATTCAGATGTCCGTAGGTTATTTTGAAGTCATTTGGCTAAAGATAGAAATTTAAAGGTTTTTGAGAAATACGACCGGGAGTGGAAATTTTGATATGAGGGTCGGAATGCGATTCCGGAAGTTGTATCAGGTCCGTAATCTCGAATATGACTTGTGTGCAAAATTTGAGGTCAATCAAACGTGATTTGATGGGTTTCGGCATCGAATGTGGAAGTTTGAAATTTCAAGTTCTTAAAGTTTGAATTTTAGAGCGATTCGTGATTTCGGCGTTGTTTGATGTGATCTGAGGCCTCGAGCAAGTCCGCACTAGGTTTTGGAACAGGTTGGTGTAATTGGACGGCGTCCTGGGGGCCCCGGATGGATTTCGAGTGGTTAACGGATCAAGTTTGGAGTTTGAAGAAGGCTGAAGTTGCTGTCATCTGGTGTGACCGCACCTGTGAGGCTTAGGCCGCAGGTGCGGCTTTGGCGCCGCAAGTGCAAAAGTTTGCTGGTTTGGCAGGGAGCGCAGGTGCGATGGAGTTTCTGCACCTGCGAAGCCGCATATGCGGACAATGAGCACAGGTGTGAAGCTTGGCTTGAGCTGAGGAAAACCGTAGGTGCGGAAGTTTGGCGCACCTGCGGAATTGCAGGTGCGAGAGCTGGATCGCAGGTGCGAAAAATAGCCTGGGCAGAATGTTTTAAAACCGAGATTTGTTGGCCATTTCTCCCATTTTCTTTTTGTGTGGGGCGATTTTGAGGGGTTTCAAGAGAGGATTTTCTTCATGCAATGCTAGGTAAGTAATTCCTTCATGTTTCTAAGTTAAATACAAGGTTATTACATGGAATTATACATGAGAATTTGGAGGAAAATTGGGAAAATCTTGAAGAAAACCTAGAAATTTGTATTTGCAAATATTAGAGTATATTTTCATTGGTGTGTCGTTGTTTGGGTAGTTTTGGGGCGTTGTGCATTCATTGGAGTTGTCGGGAGAGCTTGGAAGCCGGTTATGGAATTTCGGAGCGAGGTAAGTCTCTTTTCTAACTTTGTGAGGGG